>MU224171.1:5267193-5286310 GCA_018584345.1 Thuja plicata
GAGATTCAGAATGCTCCTTGGCATGAGAGATATCCCTTCAGATTAAGGGGGGAATGATAACTAATCCTACGGGATAAACGAGATATTTTACTTATTAGTTATCTTTAGTAGTTTTTAGTAGTTTATTTTTTTTAACGTTTTGGTAGTTTTCTTCCAACTGTCTCAACAGTTCGGATTGTAATATATTTTCCAGTTTTTCAATTCTATTTGAATGTCTGTGTGTGCATTTTTAATATATTATTTTTGGGCCTGTTACAAAAATAACACAGAATCAAATCTAAAAACATTATTCATAATAGATATTCAATCAAAAATGAAATTGTTACTGTAGTGTCAATTCTGAAAAGTGGCATCATCTCTATTCTATCTAAACAAAACAAGATGAAAAGGCATATCCTTGATATTTATAATTTATTGTATATTTGGTATGAAGCTTAGTATTTATTACATGTTTGGTTTGAAGCATACTTAAATCAGTTTTTGACAAGGAGGACAATGAGTGCAAATGAATTATAGAGTTTATATTGAAAAAAGATTATGCATTATTTAAAAAAAAAATGAAAACAATATGAAGATTGTAAAAATGTTAATGGTAAATAATAGAAACAATATGTAGATTGTAAAAATGTTAATGGTAAATATTAAAATTTTTTCATTAAAGATATAAAATGAATTATTTATTATTTTTTAAAATTTTATAAAAAACTAATTATAATTGCAGCATTTGAGACATTTAAGTTTTCAATGAGCTGAATTTATTATATTAGAAGAGAATGGTGAAATAATTACTCGATAGAGCAGCCAATAGATTTGTGAAGAATGTAACTACATAAAAATGCAATTTTAGTTAGTAAATTATAGAGAGCAAAAACACCTCTTGAGTTGGTATATTCAGATTTGGGTTAATTAATATAATGCTTTCAATTGATATATTCCGTGATTTTGACTTTTATTGATGATTTCAACAGAAAAATATAATTTCTTTTTAAAGCAAAATTTAAAAGTATTTTGACATATATCAATATTTCAAAGCATTAAAGGAGAAATTTTTTAATCTTATAAGAAGATATTGAAGATTCGTCAAGAAGTGAATAAACATTGAATGAATTTCACAATCTTTACAAACTGCATGAAATCTAGAGGTACTTTACAAGTAGCTACACACCATAGTAGAATAGTGTTGTAGAATAATAGGACTATTGTAGAAATGACAAGAAGTACGATTGAAGAAAAAAGGATTACAGATAAATTTTGGATCCAATTTGTAGCTTACCTAGTTTACTTATTAAATTGATGTCCTACAAAAAAAATGTTTAGGACTTGAATATGTAAAGACATCAAACAAAAGAAAATTGGTGGGTTATTTAAGATTTTTTTATATGCATTGGATATGCACATTTACCTTAGGAGGAAATAAAGAAGTTGGATGACAAAGAAGACAAATACATTTTTGTGTAAGGCATATAAAATGTCATTAAATCATAAAACAAGTCATAGTGGAAATGTTATATTTTAATGAAGACAAGCGTGATAATAGGAGGGAAACAACGAACTTATGAAATCAACAAAAATGAAATGAGATTGAAACAAATTTTTGATCTATACCAAAAAAACTCTTAACATAATTATCAACCTTATTTCACCATCAAACATGAGAAAAAGGTCGATTCCAATGCTAAGTTGTTGGGGAGTGAATAAATATACATAATAACTTAACTATTTTGTCACAATTTCTTGTTAGTTATCTTTAATCCAAGTAACCATTAGTAAAAGATATTGCAATGACAACACACATAAGAACACCAAATTTATGTGGAAAACTCAATGTATGAAAAATCACTCACTATATGAGTAACAAATTGCAATGTTTATTTTAGGCTCACAATCATGGAAGCACACTGCTCCATGAAAAAGGCCTTACAAAACCAAGGCGCATTGCCTCGGGGTAAGATACAAATCTGTATAAGTTGTCAAAAGAGAACACAATCTTCTAGCAGGCATAGGGAAATGATAAAATGAAAAGATGTAGGATATCCTAATGAAACACTGCAACACCTCACACTCTCCCACCTCTTCTCTTTCACATCCTCTTTACAATGACTTCACATTTGTTTGCAAACAATCCAAATCAATCCACACAAATCCACACACCATCTCAACCAAATGCGTGCATGCTCACACACACACATATCAATTTGATCAACCAAGCTTACAACTAGGTCGACTACAATAGAGATAAGCATCATTTACATAAATTTAGCCACCTTGAGCATTTACATCCAATGCGGTCCACCCCAGGAGATAAAGGAGACCAAAATACACCATAACATGACTTTGATAAATGATTTCATCAAAGTGCAAGCATCACAAAATCTTTTAAAGTCGGTTTCAAATGAAACATGTAGAAAACCATTAAATCATGTTAACAAACCGACCCAAAAACACTTTCCAATGCAAATAACACCATGCAAAGCACAACACGCTATGAAAATATCTATAGCACTCACATAAATATTTCTCTACAACATATCCAGACCAATAAGTCATAAATCAGATCACTGAAATTGGCTAAGTTGGGTAGAGATCATCACAGATAACAATATTACACTTAGAAAAACATAGCTTCACTTGCAAAACATAGCTTCACTTGCAAAACAAATCAAAACAAGTTATTTCAACTAAAACATCACACAAACCATATGAACATGTCCACCAAATCTTACGGCCTGAAATACCAATGCGAAACATTCTCTGAACATGTCCTGAACTTCCATGACAACCAACCTCACTACCATCAAACATCAAATTGCAACTTCCACTATAGAATATTTGGGAACCTAAAAACATTATAGTGCAACATTCATAGATCATAGTTATGACAACCAAAACCGCAAGCCATCATCCTATTGTGCGAAGGAATGCAAAGCATTCTCCCATAAGTACTTCAAATACTCTTTCCTACATATTCCAACTTCTCATACATCCATCTTCCAAATACACCTCATAGTGACTTACTGTCACCACCAAACATCAAAACAATATTTAAGCACACAATACCAAACCTCCACCAACACTTCAATTACTCTCTCCTGCATATCAATCATTAGATACTCTTTCTTGCATACCATACTTCAGATACTCTTTCCTGCATATCTCAACATTTCATACATCAAACAACACAACTCTTTATTAGATACATACTGAATACAACACCTTTTCAACTTCTCTTGATTAGTAGACAACACAACTAGTTAACATCAATGCAAACAGATAATTGACATCAATGACAATACATAACACATAATGCTAACAATCTCCCCCTTTGTCATTGATGGAAACACCAATGATAAAATAACAAATACTCATCTCTTCTCATTTTTTTTTGTATCATTTTCTCTTTTCTTTCGACATACATAACTGATTATTTATCTTCTTATCTCTCTCCTCCTTTGACATTAAGGACAAAGGGTGCATTGTTGAAAATAATCTTTTGGCTATATTAAAATATCTCCCTCCCTTACAAGCACAAAACTTCCTTATGAACAATTGTAACTTTTCGAAATACAAAATGTAACTTTCTACAAATAATTCTTCCCCTGTCAAGAAAACTTTATCTCTACAACACTTTCCTACAATCAGGAAACCACAACTTTCATTTCTCCCTTTGAGAGTAGCACTCACATCAATCTAGGGGACACAAGATAGATAGTGATTCCTTCCCTGGAAAGATTCACCTCTCTTATGCATCTAGTTTGAAAAAGGAGGGGCAATAGGTCATAACATCTACTAGAGATACTCAAAAGTATCTTTTGCCAACACCTTAGTAAAAAATATGTGCAATTTGTTCCCTAGTGAGTACATACTCCAACTTTAATTCCTTTTTAACAAATTTCTCTCTCAAGAAGTGATACTAGATAGAAATGTGCTTAGTCTTTGAATGAATCACTAGATTCTTTGAAACATTGATAGCACTTGTGTTATAACACATCATAAAAATAGCTTCATCGTAAACTATCTTCATATCCTTAAGAGTCTATTTCATCCACATTACTTGAATATAGAAAAGATTATATTAGAATATACTTTGCCTCTGCAATAGATAATGAAACTAATCCTACTTTTTGTTTGTCCAAGAGACCAACCTGAGTCCTAGGAAAAATGTACATTTGATTGCACTTCTTTTGTCATCTGCACATTAGGCCCAATCAACATCAACAAATTTTTTTAGTGAGAATCATTATCCCTTTTGTACCATAATCCAAAGTCTAGAGTCCCTTTCAAGCATCTAAATATCCTCTCACTTCCTTTTCATGAGACTATTTAAGATTAGATTGATATTTGGTAGCCAAACAAACTGCATACATAATATCTAGTCTCGAAGTGGTCAAGTACAACAGTCCACCTATCATAGATTTATAAATCTTATGATAAAATCCTTGAGATTCATCATCTTTTCTCACGTGACAACCAATAGCCATGAGATTTTCAACTGGTTTAAAATCCTTCATTCCAAACTTCTTCAACATCTCTTTGACATACTTGGTTTGAGAAATAAAAATACTATCCTCTTTTTGAATAACTTGAAGACTAAGAAAGAGTGACAACTTTCCAATCATAGACATTTCAAATTGTTTTTGCATCTCTTCATCAAACTTCTTGCAAATATTATCATCTCCAACAATAATATCATCAACATATACAATTACTACCAACAACTTATCACCCTCAACCTTAAGATAGAAATTTCTATCTGTAGTACCTTTCTTGAAATTTGGTTGCAAAGATACTTTGTCTAATCTAGCATACCAAGGTCTAGGAGCTTTCCCGAGTCCATAAAGAGACTTTTTAAGTCTGTAGACCATATCCACATCATCTAAAAACTTGAAACTATTTGGTTGCTCAATGTAAACTTCCTCCTCTATTTCTCCATTCGAAAATGCAGACTTAACATCCATGTGATATACTTTTGAAATTCTTGTACAACAAAAGTAAGAAACATTCTAATAGCTTCTATTCTAGCTATTGGAGAAAAACGCCTCCTCAAAGTCAATTCCTTTAACTTGTGTATAGCCTTTACATACAATTATTGCCTTGTTTCTAGTGACTTGTCCATCTTCACTCAACTTATTCCATAACACCCACTTAATTCCAATCACATTCTTTTCCACCAGTCTATGTATCGATTCCCATGTTTGATTCTTCTCTATCTAATCTAGTTGTTCACTCATAGCTTTCATCCAAATTTTATCCTTGCTTTCTTCTACACAAGTCTTCAGTTCCACCTTAGGTAGAATACAATAGTTGTTTTGTTCACTTTCCTTAGCAAGTATTCTCCTTGTCTGAATGCCTTTGTCTTTTTCTCCAATGATCTCATCTTCAGAATGATTTCTCTATACATATTTAACAGGTGTCTTTAGTAATTTCTTAGGTTTTTTTTCTTCTTCCTCTAATTTGTTTGTCTTCTAGAGAACTCTTTTATTTTGTAGGGGTAACATGAACTTTTTTTAACTCTATTTTAGGTTCAAGAACAATCAAATTCCATTCTTCTCTTACTCAAACATTTTCACTTTCCACAATGTTCTTTAGCCTCATATAACAACATCAATATTTCATACTTAGAGTAGAATATCCCAAAAATATTTCCTCATCACATCTTGCATTAAATTTTCTGAGATTCTCTTTCTCTCTTTTGATATAACATTTTCTTCCAAAGATTTTGAAATATTGTATGGTAGGTGTGCAGTGGAAAATGAGGATCACCTAATAAGACCTAAGTTCTCCCTAATCTACAAGGCACATTAGAATATAAATCCTCCCCAATTCAAATCAGATCAACAACACAAGAATAGAAAAAGTGATGCTAATATCAAATTTGGGTCAAAAGGGGTTTCTATTCCTTTGTTGCTTAAAATTGGGAAAGAAGATGAATGTAAAAGAACTACTCAATGATTAGATATGTATAAATATATAAATACAAATGCTAAAGCAGACAATAGTAATGAAATGTGTGCACCTAGAATGAAATATGGGTGATAGAACATCATATCTTATTTTTGGACTTCCATTATACCACAAACACTTGTAACTGCAGATTCAAGATTCTGACACTGTAATCTGTAATCCCTGAATTTTTTATTGATTTTTTGAGGGTGCAGAAGGTTTGGAATATTATGCACCTAGGTTCAGAATGTTTGGAACGTTCTACACCCAGGGTTTTGCTCTCGAACAAGTTGCAAACTGCCTATCTCAGTCCCGAGATTCCTCCTATGCACTGACATATGATTTAGTAGCCTTCCAAACCTGCAAATATGAGGGTTTGAGTGTGTGGCTGGATATTTAGGGGTTTTCCTTGGTCAACCCATCATTTTGGTGATTTCCACCTCCACGGATAGTCGCTAATTAGAGATTAAAAGTGTGTTGTGCTCATGAATTTAGAGTGTGTGTGTGTGTCTAAATCACTATAAGAAAAGTGTGTAAAGAATCTACACTAATGCATTAGAGTAAACCCTAAATGTAATGCAATAAATATATACGTGATTGAAAACATAAAGTGAACATAGATCTGAAATGTAGAGAGACAAATATGAAGCACAAAGATGTAGATTTGTAAAATGACAAGAAACTATACCCAATCCTAGAGAGGAAGAGTACACACCAATAAAAATTTGGTAGTGTCCTAATCACCTTCACAATCATTATGAAATTCCATAGTTGTATGTAGATTTGATGCTAGAAAGGGTGCTTGAGTGCTTGAATTAATAGAATGATCCTTGATTGAGAGATTTACTTGATGGAGATCTTCTATAAATTTGATTCCACAAGCCTTCACTTCATGAGATAGATTCAAATTGGGGCCTTCACCTTGAAATTGATTTCATATCTTGAAAATGAAGCATCATTCTTGCTTCTATAGAAAATCAGAAAGATTTGAATGCGAAGAACGACTGTAGATATGGAAATACCTCCAAAATGCCAACCCGAGGCCCCAATTTAAAGTTAGGCCCAAAAACCAAGGTGCAAAATGTTTGAAACATTCTTCACCCAACTGCACAACATTCCAAATGTTGTGAACCCTAGGAAAAAGGGCCAAATTTAGCCAGGACATCCCAGGTAGCCATAGGGTATACGTCTCATGCCGATAACCAATTCTGGGGTCGAGGGATAAGAAAAATGCCACTAATATGTGTAATAGGGCCTAGGATATGAAACAAAATATTGGATTGGATGAAAAAAGGGAGGAACTTTCATAGGAACAAGAACTTACCTCGATTTTGCAAAAGATTGAAGAGAGAGAAGATCAAAATTTGAATTTAGGTGTTCATTAAGTGCTTGTGTGAAGTCCTATAATGAAAACTATAGTGAAACATACTAAAGAGGGTGCTAAATATTCATAAAATTGATCACAAATGAGGTACTTACAATTTCAGACAATACCTTTAGCCCTCACATTAGCTAGATATGACACTACATGCATATGCAAGCTAAAGCACAAAAATAGTAAATGAAAAATGATATTATGAAGTTGTTGGATACATACCCCCAATGCTCAATACCTGCAAGAAAGATTAGGAACTGCATTATGAAAAACCACTTTGTCAGTTTGAAATCAAAATCTACCTAGGGATTACTAAAGAAGATGATGAAATTCTTAGGTAGCTATATGGTCCCCGTTTCAACTTTCTTGTCAGGAAGGTAAAACAAGGTATCATGTTTACCTTAGCGAATTGTGAATGCAAAAGTGTAGAAAATTCTATCAATAGGGTTTGACATGGACTCAAAACCAACTATAGAGGATTTAGCTAGATAGGAAACTCAATCACAACCTCAACACAAAAATCAATGTGTGAATACGAGCTCTTTAGCTCAATATGTGATTGATTAAGCAGAGAGAAGCATTAGTTAGGATTTAAAAAGTTAAATAAAAGTTAAAAATGCATACGACTAAAAGTTACTTTAAGTAGGTAACTCACATTTTCAAATGTCATTTTCATACATTTTTGTCTAGTTGCAGTCATGAAGAAGGAGAAAGAGGATGCTGAGCAAGAAACAATGAATCAAGAATTTGAGATTAGCCATCGACGAGGGGACACCACCAGATGAGGTAGGTATCAAACCACTGCTATTTTCTTGTTTTGTGGTATTTCTAAAATTTGTAGATAGGATATTGTACATAGATTAGGAATTTTTTTTGAACCCAAGCGTTCTGCACTTTGGGAGGCATTCTGCACCCTCCTAGGCATTCCACACCCTTGGAGGCCTTCTACACCGAAAAAAAATTGTTGTTTGATTCTTTGTAATAGTATTAAATTTATTTACTGATTACTAATCCACCTTTGTTGTCATGTGATTGCAAGACCGTTTAGTGATGAGACAACATTCCAGTACCAAGGTGATGTCCTACCTTATATCATAGATACATGATCTTGAGTCTGAGGATCTTACCATGCTGCGAGCTACCGAGATATACCAGGTATATTAGTTACCAGTGATGAGATATCATAGTGCACTGTAGACAACATTGATGGAGAGGTGGGATGAAGATACTTCCACTTTTCATCTTCCCACCAGAGAGATGACCATCACCCTAGAGGATGTTTATCACATCATGATACTACTTGTCTGATGGAGGACTGTTAGACTTTCTACCTCTCGATCTATGATGAGATTGTTTTCGATTAGATGTATTGACTAGGCCACACATTTTTGATGGAGCGACCATATCATATATCCCTAGGGGCACTGACGTATGCCACAAAGGATGTTCCCCTGGTCTGTAAGTTGATGTGTACCATTGCATGTGTAGTGACCCTAGATTGTAAAGGGATAACATTTCAGGTGGAGCTGAAAAATATAGTTCAAGTCATGGAGTGACACTCCACTATATATTCATGGGGTAGGAGAATGCTAGCACATTTGTATTACGAACTTGGAAAGTTTTTCTGCTACCAGTAGAAGAGCTTAGCCGCATGCACTCTGCTACATGCATGGGACTTTGAGCACATCACTTGTACACGACCAACCAAATTACCTATAGAGATGGATTAAACGAATCCGCAAGCTTTTTCATATCCGTTGAGATCGATGTGGCAGTGGGGTAATTTTTTTATATTGGAGGATCATCATTGATCAATTACAGATGATCAATATCATATGAAGACCCTACAGGAGACTGCACATCTAGATAGATAGTGCTAGGAAGATAAGATGTATGCATCGAGATAAATGGCTAGAGGGATGACATAGCTATATTATGGTGTAGTTCTACTATAATAGGATGAGGTGACAATTTGGCTTCCCACAGGATGCACCACAAGAAATATCCATATATATGTACCCTTAGAGGTTGAGATCACAACCTAGGGCCTTATAGAGGACCACACTAGATGAGATAGAGGAGACATATTCAGAGGTAGAGGAGGGATGAGACAGACCGATACCAAAGGATCTCCTATATCCTGGAGTACTCAAGGAGTACACAGGATACTTGAGATATCATGGAGTAGCCCTCATATTCCCTGATGACTACCCTACAAGTGACCCCAATCCATGGCATAGACCAGGGCTGCAGGTTAGAGATGATTAGGAGACTAGAGAGGATGAGGAGATGGGCCAGGTTGAGCAGTAATTAGGAGAGACTGAGGAGGCAACCATAAGAGGATATGAAGGAGCGGAGGAGAAGAAGATAGATACCACTCGCTTTAGAATATGTCCACCTAGAGATACATAAGAGCTTCCAATAGTGGGGCCCGTCTGCAAGCGAGGAGAGAGTAGTATGTCCATGCCCCTAGCACCCTACCAGAGTGCAACACCACAGATTACAACTGTTGTCGATCCAAAGTATCATGATGGAGATCTAGGTATGAAATTTGATTATATTATGGTATGAATCTATTAATATAGCACTCTTATTATTGATATAATGAATGTCTTGCAGTTGGCACAACATGATGGTGTGACTTTCTGATTCACGTGGTGAGAGATGGCCCTACAAATGCAAATCCCATCATCCTCGCAGGTCAATTACAAACCACAATAGGATGGAGGGAGACATCAAGACATATTCACACCTATGAGAGTGGAATTAGAGATAGGGAGGGAGGAACGAAAGTGCCTCCAGTGCATAGTGGATAGTATGGAGCAGGAGCTAGTGGAAGCCAGGTGCGATATTTGGGAGCTACATGGCACAATCCTTGTATATGAGTTACAAAGTTCCTTGAGGATCCATTCTAACTTGACATCTCACAAACACTCATGTATTCCATAGTCCACATCACATCATAGTCCAGAGGCCCTTGGAGAGCCATTGTCCAATGGATGAGAGATGATTTTATATATGTTGAGATAGATCAAATTTTGAATAGTGATGACAATATGTATATGTTATTTTTTAGATTTTTTACATGTTTTGAAATTAATAAATTTCATTAATTTTATATAGTTTTATTTATGATTATAGAAACTGAAAACATGATGATAAATGTATATGGCTAATTTTAATTTCACTACGATAGCTAAAAAATCAATGCAAAAAGGACTAAAATGATATACATGTGATTTAATCAGGACACTCCCTAATTAAATACAACTTCAATGATGAAATGATACACCCATGCAAAAATGAACATACTAGCTAGCTAAACACATTAACTAGATGCAAATTATACACGAAGAAGATTTAAGAAGTATGCTACCGAAAAAACAATATCCTTATTCAAAATAGAACAAGTATTACTAAAATGAATTCAAGACAAACAAAATTAAGTACTATTTTTGTCATGAATAAAGCAACACATAAAAATAGAAAATCCATCACTTATCTATCTATCTATCATGCATGCTTTGTGTGGGGAGAAGTGACATACATCTAAATGTAAGAAAGAAAGAATGAGAGAATGAGGAAGACGAATGCGAGAAATTAAGCATAGTAATGATGCAAATGCATAGAGTTTATGATGTCTTTAAGTGGTATACCATCCATATATGCTATTGTATATGCACCTAAACAATATACTTTCATATAACAATGAAAGGGCCAAGCGAATTAGGACTAAATTTTCCTTTTTCTTTAGGTAGAGCATTAATATTATGTTGGTTTTCATAAAGGACCAGATCACCTATAGAAAATGATCTCTTAATTACCTTTTCATTGTATTGCCTTTGTAATGATTTATGATATGCTTGAATGTGTTCCAAGGAATTGATACACTATTCATCAAGCATTTAAAGTTATCGAAGACGTTGCTCTCTATAAGTGTCATTATCAATGAGGCCCCTAAGATAAATCCTTAAGGAAGGGATCTCCAACTCCAAGGGAATAATTGCCTCTACACCATAAACTAGATTATAGGGGGTGGTTTCTGTAGTTATGCGAATACTTGTTCTATAAGCCCACAATGCATAAGTTAATTGAATGTGTCAATCCTTACCATGTCTGTTGACAATTTTTCTAAGGATTTGTTTAATGACCTTAGTATAGGCTTCAACTTGTCCATTAGATTGAGGTTAGTAAGGAGTAGAGAAACATTTATTAATGTGATACTTTTCAAGGAATTTTCTACAATTTTATTTTTGAAAGAAGTGCTATTATCAGTAATGATTATCAAGGGTATGCTAAATATTGAAATAATGTTATCTTGGATAAAAGCACAAATAAAATCATATTTAGTGGATCAAAGAGGAAAAACTTATACCCATTTAGTAAATTATCTAGTAGTTGTAATAATACAAATATGTCCTTGTGATGAAGGAGGAGATATTTTCCCAATGAGATCAAAACCCCAAAGATTGAAAGACCATGAAGCTACTTGTGAATGGGGTTCATGAGCAAGAGCATATATCAAATTTTCATGTTGCTAACATTGGTGAGATCTCTTCACAAAGGAGAAAGAATCTTGTTCCATAGTTTACCAAAAATATCCCATACAATGCAATTTGTTAACCGGAGATTTACCACTAAAATGCCCCCCACAAGAACCTAATTAATGCACTTCTTCAAGGGCCACCAAAATCTAAGTTTTATTAAGGCAACGTAAAAGAAGATCATTATAAGCCCGCCTATAAAGGATATCAGAAATAATGCTATATCAAGTGGATAATTTTTGTATTCTAGCCCTACTGTTCCTTTTGGTTGATTTAGGGAATGTTCCATCTTTTAAGTAATGAAATATATGTGAGTACCATTCATCTGAATCAAGACTAAAGCAATAAAAAAAGACTAAAGCAATAAAAAAATTGAGTAGAGTCTTCAGAGAAAGCTGAACAATGAATATTATAAATAATGAATTGACAACTATTACTATGATCCTCAAATATAATAAGTGAAGCAACAGTTTCCATAGCATCCACATATCTATTATCTTTCTGAGGCAGACAATTAATAGAATAGGACTAAAATTTGTTGAGAAAAGATAAGGCGAGGTCACAATATTGGGATAACTTTGTATTCTTAGTTTGATAAATGCCTTGAATTTGTTTCATAATCAACTATAAATCACCATAGATATTTTCACATTAAGAGATGAAGCGGCTTTGATACCAGCTATAAGGGCCTAATATTTTGCAATATTTTAGTGCAAAGGAAGTTAAGATGATAATATATAGGAATTGGCTTTCCTGAGGGAGGTATTAGTATGACACCCCAACACCAGAGCCAATTCTACATCTAGATCCATACAAATGTAATTCCCATTTGTTATCAACATAAATAGGAAGCAAAAATTCATTAGGAAAATAAGGTGGATTGGAGGTGGTATCAGGTGAAGGAGCGCAAGATAATTGGTCAGTCAAAGCTTGTCCTTTTATCACCTATTGAATTTGAGATTGAATTCACTTAATATCATCACCCATTTAGTAAGTCATACTGAGAGTTTAGTCATAGAGAAAAGACGTTTCAGAGGGTCAAATTTAAGAATAACATGAATCTCAGAATTAAGAAGATAATGTCGCAGTTTTTGAGTAGCAAAAACTAAGGTGAGACATTATTTTTCTATTGTCGAGTACTAGGTTTGATAATAACCAAGGTATGACTTATGTAATAGAGATGTTGTTCCTTCCCTTTGTCATCCTTCTAAGCTAAGACAATAGAAAGAGCATTATCTAAAGTGGAAGTATATAAAAGGAAGGGTTGATTGGGAATATAAGGATTTAGAATAAGAGGATTAACAAGATAGTGCTTTAATTATTCAAATTCCTTTTGAAAATATTTGTTCTATGAAAATGCATTATCTTTTCTTAATAATGAAGTGAAAGGAATTATTCGGTCTATACGGTGTGAGACAAATCCATGGATAGATTGAATTTTTATTTAGAGACTAAGTAGTTGTGATATGTTAGAGGGAGGTGACATGTTGAAAATGACATAAATTTTATTAGTACCCACTTCATTACCCCAATTTGATATTATAAATCTTAGAAGTTTTTTTTCTATTGGCACCAAAGACACATTTTTTAGGATTTAAACACATTGTATTTATGTTGACGTTTAAAGATTTGCCCAAGAAAAGGAACATGGTTTGCAGGTGTGATAGATTTAGCTAAGATATCATCAAAATATTCTTCTAAGATTTTATGAATGTAATCATCAAAGATAAGTATCATAACATGTTGATAAGTGGCACCAAGATTTTCAATACAAAATGCATAACCACCCAACAAAAGGTTCCCCAAGGAGTTATGAAAGCATTTTTGTATTGATCTTGAGAAGGAATAAAAATATGGTTATAACTAGAAAAACCATCCATGAAGGATAACAAGGCATGACCAAAGGTAGAATCCACTATCATGTCAATATTTGGAAGAGGAAAATCATATTTTAATGAATCTTTATTGAGATCACAAAAATCAGTACACATTCAGATCTTATCTTCACCTTTGGATACAACTCTAATGTTTGATATAAAAGGGGAATAATCGATAGGATGTATGAAACCAACATCAAGGGGTTTTTCAATTTTGACTTTTATAAGTAAAGCAATTTTTGGGTTCATCTTATGAATCCTTTTATTCACAGATTTTGTGTTAGGAAGAAGAACATTGTTATGAGTCACAATTTTAGAATCTATGCCATGCATGTCAGAATATGTCTAAGAAAAGATATCAGGAAATTCATGAAGAAGAGATGTAATTTCTTGTTGTTCATACTCCTCTATACATTTTCCAATCTTGATCACTTTTTCTGAATTATAAGGATCCATTTGTACATCAATGGTTTCAGTAATTAACAAATTACTTTATTAAGGAACATCCATAGACAAGAAAATCACGTGTCTCTTCAAGTTTAGTATCTTCCCCAAAATATGCTTTTATATTTAAACAATAAGGAAATCCACTATTATGATGATATCTACGAAGATAATCATAGGCACCAAGAAATTCATCCAGGGAATCATTATTACTAAAATTATCAACAGAAGGTAAAATAGATGTATCCTTGTCATCAATATGATGAGGATTAACAAGAGAAAAATGTCCAGCAAAAATAGTTCTAACCTGAATTCCTTGTTCTAGTATTCCACATCCTTGACCCTTAAAACCTTGTTTAGCCAAAAGATGATAGCCAAGCCCACAACAAGAAACCATATCATGAATGGACCATGGTGCCTCATAAGTCATAATATCATTACAATATTGTTTTGAAAGTGTTTCAAGAGATTCATTAGAAGTAGAGGAAGCGAAAAAATTATTACTAAGCTAATATGGGAGAGATAATACCTTCTTAAGCTCTAGATGGGGCTCACTCTGTGTTGATTTTGTAGAAGGAAGCTTATATTCACCCACAAAAGGTGTGAAATACAAGGATCCACAATCATTATCCAAAAGAAAACTTGTAGGTGAAGGATCATCTTTAGGTGAGGAATGTGTTTCTTGTTAAGTCAAAGAGGGTAAGGTCTTACTGTCTGATTTAGTACACAAACAATTTTGCACTTTATAATCGACAACCAAAGTGTACATAATATTATGAATAAACTTCACTCTGTGATGAAGTGTTGAAGGTATGACATATAACCATGGTATACCTAAGAGGATATTGTAATCAAGAGCATCAAACATAACATGGATAGGAGTTGATAAAAAAATAGTTCCTACCTTAATAGGTAGAGTGATGATACCCATAGTTTGTTTAGTACACTATCAAATCCAAAAATAGGAATGGAATCATGCTTTATTGTGGAAAGATTCATGTTTATTTTGTTTAGAAGATCAATGTTGCAAACATTGAGCCCTGAACCATTATCAATTAATGTCCCACCAATAAGATATGTCGTGATAAGGACAACAACCATTAAGGAGTCATGTTGATCTTGAATTTCTTTAGGAGGCAACTCATCTTGAGTGAAAAAAATTTGTTCCTTATCATTAGTAGCATGCATACACTCCAAGAAAGAAGTAACATTAGGTTGCACTAAAGATGGTATGGTCAAGTTTGTTAATGCTTATTTGAAGACATCTTGACAAGTAGGAGAGGTTTGAAGAAGTTACCAAAGGGAGATCTTGGTGAGAGTAGCACATAATTGTTCTACTAAGTCATATTCCCTTTCAAGATTAGAAGATAGATGAGGTGCCGAGGGAAGACCAAGTTGAGAAGAAGGTAGGGGATTTGAAACAACCAGATTAGTAGGTTGAGGATTATTCTTAGTATGGTACATATGAGAAACCACATAGTAATTATGAACAAAATCCTAAGGACTTTTTGGCTTCCCTTTAACAGTTATGGTTGACTTGTTAGGAGTTTGAAAGGTTATAGATTCATTAGAACCCTTAATAGTAATTACATATTTGATAGTTAGTGAATGATTTTATTGAGAAAGGCGAACAACTACCTTTGGTTTTTCCACATTGTTAATGTAGGTGTTCATAAAAAAACAAGTTAAGCAATCTTTGAAAAAAAAATGTTTATGAATTATAGAGGAAGAATGAGTAGATATGAAGTCATTGAGAGCTTCATCTAACATATCAAAGTCTTCACTACTAAATGACTCATCAAAGGCTCTAAAATCTTGTATAAAGAAATTAGATATTGTATAATGAGTAAAAGTAAACTATGATGATGATTTTTTTTCTTTTGAATACAAAATGAAAAGATAACTAAAGTAACACTAAATGTAAATAAAATGAAACATTTTTATGATCAATAAAAAGACACATGCAATATCTAACTAACCAAATCAAAAGATATAGTGCATGAAAGAGACAGGTTCACCAAAATGTGCAGTGGAAAATGGGGATCACCTAATAAAACCTAAGTTCTCCTTAATCTATAAGGAACATTAGAATACAAAGCCTCCTCAAGTCAAATTATATCAACACCATAATAATAGATGAAGTGATGCTAATACCATATTTGGGTCAAAAGGGGTTTCTATTCCTTTGTTGCTTAAAATTAGGAAAGGAGATAAATTTAAAAGAACTACTCAATGATTAGATCTGTCTAAATCTATAAATACAAATGCTAAAGAGAAAATAGAAATGAAACATGTGCACTTGGAATGAAATACAGATGATAGAAATCCATATCTAATTTCTGGACTTATGCTATACTACAGACACTTGTAAGTAGAAATTCAAGATCCTGAAACTGTAATTGTTAATCCCTAAAATTTTTATTGATTTTACGAGGGTGCAGACGATTTGGAACATTTTGTACCTAGGGTTTTTCTCCCGAACAAGTTGCCAATTGCCTCTCTCAGTCATGAGATGCCTCTTGTGCACTAACAACTGATGTTTTTGCCTCTTGAACCTACCAATAAGAGCGTTTATGTGTGTGTGTGGATATTTAGGGGGTTTCCTTGGTCAACTCCCCATTTTGGTGATTTCCACCTCCATGGATAGTCGATAATCAGAGATAAAACAGTGTGTGCTATGCTCGTGAATTTATAGTGTGTGTGTGTCTAAATTTCTATGAGAAAAGTGTGTAAAGAATATACCCTAGTGCATTAGAGTAAACCATAAATGTAATATAATCAATATATATGTGACTGAAATCATAAAATTAACATAGATTCGAAATGTAGAGAGACAAATATGACACACAAAGATGTAGATTTGAAAAATGACAAGAAACTATACCCAATCTTAGAGAGGAAGGGTACAAGCCAATGAACAGTCAGTAGTCTCCTAATCACCTTCACAATCATTTTGAAACTCCATAGTTGTATGTGGATTTGATGCTAGAAAGGGTGCTTGAGTGCTAGAATTAATAGAATGATCCTTGATTGAGAGATTTACTTGACATAGATATGCTATAAATCTAATTCCATAAGACTTTACTTCATGAGATAAATTCAAATTGGGGCCTTCACCTTGTAATTGATTTCATATCTTTCAAATGAAGCATAATTCTTGCTTTTATTGAAAATCAGAAAGATCAAAATGTGGAGGCTGACTGTAGATTTGGAAATACCTTCAAAATGAAAAACTGGGGTCCCAATTCAAATTTGGGCCCAAAATCCAAGGTGTAGAATGTTTGAAATATTCTGCACCTGGGTGCACAATGTTCCAAACACTGTGCACCGTAGGAAAAATGGCCAAATTTAGCTGGGAGATCCCAGGTAGCCATAGGGTACAAGTTCTAGGATGATAGCTAGTTCCAGGGCTAGAAAATAAGAAAAATGCCACTAATTGTGTAATATGGCCTAGGAGATGAAACAAAATATTGGATTGGATGAAAAAAGTGAGGAGATTTATTAGGAATATGAGCTTACCTTGATTTTGCAAAAGATTAAAGAGAGAGAATATTAAAATTTGAATTTAGGTGTTTATTAAGTGCTTACGTGAATTCCTATAATGCAAACTATAGAAAAATATACTAAAGAGGGTGCTAAATATTAATAAATTTGTTCACAACTAAGGTGCTTACAATTTTAGATGGTACAATAGGTGTCTTTCCAAACCACAAATCAAAAGATGTCTTTGTATGATTTACTCTCACCTATACCCTGTTAAGAAGGTAAAGAATAATATGCATAACATCTCTCGAGGACATATTAGATAGGTTAACATCTTTCATCATAGTTATATTCATTTCTCCAACTATTCTTTTCTTCCTTTTAACTACTCCATTCTATCACAGAGCTATAGGAGCAAAAAATTACCTCCTAATGCCACGATCTTCACAAAATCTATTAAACTCATGTGATGTAAATTCAACTCCTTTACCATATCTTAAATATTTGATTCTAGCATCTATTTGATTCTCAAACAACTTTTTAAAGGTCATAAACCCACCCAAACCTTTAGATTTTATCTTAAGAATGTATCCCATATCATTCTAGAGTAATAATTAATGAGTAACATGAAATACATTTCACCATTAGGTCCTCTTTCCCTTGTAGTCCCAAATAGGTTTGTATGTATTAGCTTAAATTTTCTTGTGGTAGAATACTCCTTGTTTTTGTACTTGTTCCTAGTCCACTTTCCCATCTGACATCCTTAGTACATAGCGTTAGTAGGTTTGATAATTTTAGGAATGTCTCTTACTGTAAGATCTAAATTTGGAGGGTTTTTGAATGCCCTAGATCTCCTAAATAAGATTTGTATGATGAAGGGAAATCCTATGTCCAAATTCAGGATATTACGTTTAATTATATTGATCAAAAGGATGGAAGAGAGCATGTAAAGAATGATGTAATAAAATGCCTACCTCATGACATAGCAGATCTGGAAAAATACATTTTTTGAGTTCTGTAGACTGTTCCTGGAGATGCTGACAGTTGATACCGAACTGGAATGTAGAGACGAACAAAACCCATAAATATTTTTTTGTTCCGATGCCGTCTTATGAAAAAGGTTGACCCTATACCACTTTTTCCAACTCGACCTGCTCAACTCCGAAAGTGTCCCTGTTCGCACGATCCGAAAGAAATCTGAAAAGGGTATCTAGATCTGGCCTCAGATTCTCTATCCTGTACCTGCAAATATCTGAAAAGGGGGTTTTGGGGCTATATAAGGTTTTGCCTTAGTCAAACCCCCATTTTTGTGGTTTCCACCTCCACAAATAGCCAAGTATATAGAATGTATATTGTGTGTGTGTTGCTCTTTGGAAAGAGTCTTTTGAACATGCAATATCAAGATCTAATCTTCTAGATTAACAATCCTAACATAACATGGAAATGAGAAAGCA
>MU224171.1:5296360-5359258 GCA_018584345.1 Thuja plicata
CTACCCCATGATAATGTCCTTTGAATGCTTGAATGTTGAAGATGGTAGATCTAAAAAGAAAGCCTTCTTGCTTCAATGAAGATCTACAATAACTTGTGTTTGAAGAATGCTTTGATTGAAGATGATGCTATGTCCTCCTAGCTTGTCTTTCTATATCATCCTCTTACTTTCTTGCCTCATCATTCCATCATGTAATCTCCCGATTTTGTTTCATCTCATTTAATGATCAAATGAAGGCAAAAGAGAGTGTTTATATAGAGATTTCAATATAGGTCTCCTAGGGAAATGCAATGGATCCAAATTCAAATTTCACCTCGAATCATGTTCCAATCATATTTTCCAACTAAGGAGAAAACATATTAATTCGAATATCGGAGAAAACACTTCCGCATCCGAACCCGGGGACCTATTTCAAGTTTTGGACCCCGATAAGCTCCGGATTTGGAAATGGGAACCAACACCTATCGGGGGATAGGGTCAACCTTGGCCCTGTCCTGAGTTTTTCAGGCATGTCAGCAGGATGTGACAGAAAGGCTCCCAAGTCAATCAGGGACCTAGGAAGGTGGGGGAATGAGTCAGAGTGTTGAGAAGGCCTAAAAGGCCTGGAGAGAGAGTAAGATGAGGCCTAGGAGGACCAATACATAGGTCCTACCTAGAAAGAAGAGCCATGGAGAGGAAAAATCTAGGAGGATCCATAAGATCCTAACCCTAATTTCACCTAAACATGTAAAAATGCAAATCTATTATGCAAACATACTAAACGAGGGTGCTAAACTCATCCAAATGGAAGTGCTTCCATTTTAAGACGATACACTTACAACATTGGAAGAGTTGATTTTCATCAAATTGTTAAGATAAATATGTCCCATTCTTTTGTGCCATAACTAGCATTCAGTAGTCTAAGCCAAAGAACAATTGTCTCAAATTTTTATCCTAATTTGACAGAAAATTTGTTAAACAATGCAAGGTAAGAAAAAACTTACAAGTATTGTGAAAATCATGGACACTAGCATAAACTCAAAAATAAGAGTTGTGTTCATCAAAAGTACCAATTAAATTATTTCAAAAGAGTTTTTAAACACAAGTGTGGAATCCCAACAATATTAGGAAACCAAACAATTTAAATTGAAGAGTTTCTAGAGAATAAAACAATAAACAAAGTTACACATATTGAGAAAACTATGAAATTGGGTATCCCAACTTGGTGGGGCCATAGCTTTTTACTCAGAGCTCAAAATTTGAAACCACTTGATTTGATGGAATTGTATTGAAGAGATCTAGTTCTATTTTCTTAGAACAATTCCTTAGAAAATCACAAGAAGGAACCAACGTCACTTCCTCAAATTCTGCTCTCAAAGACCTTAAAAAATGTGACTTAGTAAAATGTAGAAAATATCGAAAAAAATATTTTTGATTTTTTTTGGTTTTCTCACTCCTGTCATCTCAAACTACTCTAGACCTTTCCCAGTATGGAATGGATCATCCTCAAACTATTCTACATAATTTTTTCATGTTCTATATCATCTCCATACAACTCCTGATCACTCCTAACACATGTTGAATCATCCTCATACACTAGATCAATTGTTTTCCTTAAGATAGTAAACATTGTAATCTCTCATACCTTCTACAATTAATCTTCCAAAAACTTATCTAATTTCATGTATCGATCCATGAAAATTAACCTTTAAAACCTTTACTGTAGAACTGACTTACATTTAGTAGATTTTGCCTTAATCCTTTAATATCAACATCCCTATCTTTATGTTTTCCATCAATAAATATGGCCCCCTTACCACATATAGGTGTAGAGTCTTCAAAAAAAAAACAAGACTGATCATCCATCATAATTTTCAAGATTAATGAACTCTCTTTCATCAGCTAACATGTGATTTGAACATTCTCCAAGGTCTAGATTCTTCTATTGCATGTAGAGAAGTCTTCACAATATATTTTGCAATATCCCAACTTTCAGATCTATTACTATCATTCTCCTTAATGGACAAGAAAATCAATTCAGCATTTGAATCATTTCCATCTTCATCCTCTGATGAATGAGTCTCCATTGAAAAAAACTCTTCTTACCTTTATCTTTGTAATATGTCCTAAAATTTTTGTTGTTACATCTATAACTATATTTTCTCTCATCATCATCATACATCTTATTATCTTCCTTAAAAGGGCATCTAGTAGCATAATGTCCCACTCTTCTACAATTGAAACATTTGAAGGGTAACTTACCTTTATACATTTGTTATTATGCTCATGATCATAGGATTTTAGCCAAGTTGTTTGCAAGAATTTTCATGATAAGGCCTTGCAATAATATTTTTTTTTACCTCCTTATTCTATTGATTCTTTTCCTAAAATTGCTAATACCTTTATCCAACAATTTCAAAATAACATTGGTCTGCAAGTTTCCTTAACTGATTTTATGCATTGTAAACAAAACACTAAGGAAAAATTGACTGATTTTATTCGTATATTTAAGCATTTGTAAGCTCAGATTTCTTATCCTGTTCCTGATATTGATATTCAACAAATGTTTATTTCAAATTTGCAAAAGGATATTAGAGATAAGATTCTGCTTACTGAATTTACCTCTTTTCAACAACTTTGTGCAACACTTCATCATTATCAATTACAAGTGAGTCAATTTGAGAGAAACACTCCAATGGCTCCTGTTCCAGTTGATAAGAGTGATGCTTCTCCTAATCCTAATAAGTTTTAGAAACCTAACAACTATTTCAAGATAAATAAATAGGCGAATGCAGTCGCTGATCAAGTTGTTGTTGCATCCAACAATGCTACTTCTGCATCCACTGCTTTTTATATGAATCGTACGTTTACTCCTCTCTCTGAATCTTTACATTCTATTATGAGTAGGTTGTGAAGTGATAATATGATTACATTGCCTCCTATTTGACCTCTTCTCCCTACTACGATGGCATCAAAATCCTTTGATCCTAAATATTTTTGTCAATACCATTGACAGAATGGCCATGATACTGAAAAATGCTATTCTCTAAAGCATAAGGTTCAAGATTTAATTGATTTTAATGCTTTATGCATTGATAATTTTTATGGTAGTGGGAACAAATCTATCTCTCCTCCTAATCAAAACCTTCAAATTTATACAAATCCTTTACTTACACATGATACTAATACCATTTCTCAACCATCTTCTGTGGATATTGTTTACGATTCAAAGATGGATGATCTTAATCACATTGTTAATCATGTGGAGACTGCTGTTTCATCTCAACCTATTGTTGAAGATCCTTCACCTCCACTTCTACTTCAAGTTCCGCCTAAACCTCATAAACAAACTAAGGATAAATGACCTAGGGAACTCTCAATCACCTTTGATGATTTTGAGACTATTAAGGCTCCCGATGGTCCCTTTTATATTTATGCTAGGATTTCTAAGATACCTACGCATGGTCGTCTTGTTGATCCCACATCTTTAATAAATGTCATTATTGAGGAAAACCTTTTTATGCAAAATATACAATGTGATTGTTATGATACATCTGATGCATAGATCCAAACTTGTAATGGTTTTCTCTATCCTTCACTTGGTTCTATTAACTTGCCTGTTAAACTTTATGGTAAATTTGTAGATACTACCTTCATTATCATTCCTACTTCTGATCAGTTTCAAGTCAAATTTGGTTTTCCTTGGTTAATTTCCATGCATGCCATTGCTTCTCCTATTCATAAGTGTATTAAGTTCATTCATAATGGAGAAGTGAAAATGATTAATCATAGTTTGTATCAACCTTCTAGGCCTAGAGATTGTGCTACTCTTGATTTATTTTGGCCTTCATTACCTAATTCATGTCCTCCTCACCCTGATAACCCTTTTTGTTCATATCAAGCCTATAAACATCGCAAGATTGTCGAGTTAAGCATACCTCAGATAGATCTTAACCGTGGTATTTTTCCCACTCCTTCTATACCTCCTTTATCCATTAATTCTAGATCTATTACTCAACCTCCCAGTGTCGCTTCTCAGCCTACTGAAAATCCTCCTCTCAAGCCTGTGAAAGAACAGTTGTTCCTCCTAGTTCTCAACATGTTTCAAACAAAGCGAAGTGTAACCGATCTAATAATGAATGCCATATGAAGCGTAGGGATAATGTTAGGACCCATGCATCTATTCTTCAAATTTCTTTACCTTCTTTTGACCAGCCTATGCCTGATGTGTTGGAGGAAGTTAATGCTCATAATGATGTTAAGATGAATGATTATGATGATTCTATTCACATCTTAGATCCTATTTTAATTAATCTTTATGAGGAAGATACTCTTGATGATCCTATTGATCCTAGTGATGAATATGAGACCATTGATATTGATACTAATTTACCTCATATGCTTTCAACTTAATTGATAATTACACCTAGTATCGAACATCGTGATTCTCAAGAGGATCCTTGTTTGGAACTGGCTATTATTCCTACTATGTTGGATATAGTCCCTCTTGCGATTTTCCCATCTTCACTAAATGATATTAACCGAGATAGGGAGAATAGGCGATGTGCTTGATTGGCTTGTCCTTCATGGTAGCCTTTTTTGTGTTTGCCTGTTGTATTGTGCTTCTCCCGTAAAGTGTTTTCTAAATGTTTGTTAGATTCTTTTATACGAACCTTGTTACTTTGTTGGTGCAAGGTGATAAAAGAATCAAACCTATTGTACAATTCCTCTATATGTATCTCTACTCTTCTATATATTGTTTTCATGTTATGTTGTATTAGTGCTATTGTTCATAAATGTTTTCCTTGTGTAGTCCGCTTGGATCTGCGACATGGTAACACTGATTCTTTTTGGTCTCCATTTTGTGGTTCAAAAAGAATCTTCTTCGTAACTCTTGTGTTTGCTTCCCTCCATTGTGATTTTAGTTCTAATTTCTTTGGAGAATGATGTCAATTCATTTGCAATAATATCATATCTATATATACATATTATCTTATGATCATACTGACCCCACAGTAGGTAGATCCCTTCTATGTTCTTTGTATGTTTATGTGGTATTTCCCTTGATTTGTCTTCATTTGGGCGCATATCGAAGTGGAAACATAATTAGTAGAGTTGTTTATCATTCCATTAAATCCATTGCTTCTGTTAAAGTGTTAGCAAATACTTTAATGTGGAGGCATACACTCTACTCACTTTTTGCCAACATGCACTTTCAAAATATTTTTAAACTTAAAACTTTTTTCCCTTTATGGATTAAAGAAAAATCCTTAAAGCATGGATCTTTACCTTATAGGATCTCTTGATCCCTCCAGTTTCAATTTACAATGTTTTTGATCCCTTAAGGTAAGAAGGCATCCTTAAGACTGGATCTCCCTGATGGGTTGACTAGTGAGTAGCCACATTCACTAGGCGGTTCGACTCCATCTTTCCAGTTGCATTGTTTCCTTGTGTGGTTCACAATGGGACATAAGTTCTCATTGGGCGAGGTAATCACACCCTCTCTCTTTTTCCCTTTAACTAGTGATATATCTCTTATCTTGATCTTAGGGTTGATAAAGACTTAAGTCCATGGGGGCTTGAATATTTCTTTGTCCCTTTTTATTTCAATAAGATTATATTTTCTTCATGATCTCCTTTACCAAGAATTTGCATCGAGTCCATACTCTTGCTAAAGTGGGGGCTAAATGTATAGTCAGAAAATGGAAGCACTTCCATTATAGACTGGTTTAGCCCTTTGGATAAGTAGTTTGGGGTCATGCCAAGTGCCTTGAATGGGTCTCTGACTTGGATCTGGATTTCCCCCCTATTCTACCCCATTTCCCACTTCTCTTCGACCTATTTTTGGCATCCTAAACTGCAAACCTGAGATTTTTGACCTCAGGGTCAAAATTAAATTTTTTGGGTCAACGTCAACCTCGACCTTAACCTAGGTCAAAATCAACCTCAACCTTGAACTAGGTCAGTATCAACCTCGATTCTGACCTAGGGTTCAGATTTCATGATTCTGAGGGTTCCGGATGTCAGGCTTCAGAAATATTTAATTCCCGCTTTCGGGTCAGCTGTTTTGGTCTTCGGGGCAATGAATCTTGAAATTAAATTTAATATAGGTCCACTTCTAGGGATATAGGTCTAATTGGAATTTAATTCTACTATGTAGGCCTCTCTAGAAGATTGTGCCCTAGATTCACATATAAGGAAGCTTTCTCCTCTCATTTTCTCTAAGACTTGGAACCATAAATCATCAACCAAGCAAGAACGATCAAAGTGAAATCTAAGTGTGAAGAGAAAGCTAAGAAGAAATATCTACTCTCAAGAATTCAAGAATTCAAGCACTTTCAAGCACTCAATTCATCAAGGAGATCCATTGGTAGCCATTGAAGGATTCAAGCTCTATGGAGCCCTCTTGTTGAAGATTTCTCCATCCACATTCCTCCAAGCCTCTTCCTATTCAAAGATCCATTCAAGATTGGTGTTGAAGATCTACAAGCAATTTATTTGAGACATCCTACATCTGACATTCTACATTCTACATTATTTTGGAGCTTACATACTTGTGGATCCAAGGATTTGAATCCACCACAAGGATTTCTATACAAACAAGGTGAATTTGTTCATTTACTTTGTTTACTTATGCAATTTCAATTCAATTATAAGGTTAATTCCAAAACCAGGGTTTGACCAAGGCAAACCTCTCCCCCCAACAAACAAGCCATTTTTCTTGCAGGGACAGGTTCAGAACAACAAATTGGAGTGCAAATTTAGATACCCTTTTCGGCAAACTGTCAGGATCCGGGAACAAATTTTCCATCAGACTATACAGGTAAAAATTGGAAATTCTGGGTCACAATCAGAACTTTTGGGTCAAAAGAGACATTCATTTCTGGGTCAGAATCAACATTCTATTTTGGGTTAGAATCAGAGATTTTGGGTCAAAATCAGAAATTTTGGGTCAAAGGTGACATTCCTTTTTGGGTCAAAATTTGACCTAAGTCAGATTTGAAAAAGATTTATGGGTTTTCTTTGTCTCTGCATTTCTATTCGAGATCCAGTTGCAAAATTTATAGAAACTCAGTGAAGACACCCGAAGATAGAATTCTTCAGATCTGTTGCATTTTGAGGTTAGTACTTGTCTTCAATTCATTTCAATTAAAGTTTTAATCTTCCTAAATCTATTACACACTCTCTTCTATAAAACGTAAGTTAGGGTTTTTCTCTTTATCCCTATCCTTAATAGGTTGATTTATTTATGCATTGATCCTTTCTTTTGGGTTAATCAATTTGGATCTTCCCTTTAAGAAATTTGGAATTAAGAGGACAATCTTACCTTCTCCACTATCTCAACAATACATTCAATTACTACCCCACACCATAAATTTATCCTCTACACACATACATATACATACTACATATTTTATCCTTTACATGGACAAATGCACTACTCTGATCTACTAAGCTAGGAGGGGAAACAACCCCAAATTTCTCCTCGGAAACTCAAAAGCATACTAATCATATGATGGTACATATCTCTAGAAATCTTCACTCCTCATGACTGAATCAACATAGAAGGAATATATTCACCTGACATATAAACTAAGTCTAAAGAGACATGAGAAGCAACCTACTCCCTCTAATCACCCAAAAGTGGTCTGCAAAAACCTAAGCCCCTAAGCTTGACTGTGCATCAAGAAAACCCCAATCTTGATTAAATCCCCTAAGTCCTAATCTAAGGCAATTCAACTTATCAATCTGATTTGACCTAAATTCTATGTCCCATTCAATCATTGTACTTGATCCTACTTAATTAATTCCTAAATCATAATGTTGTTGACAATTAAATCAACCTTATACTATTTATGTAATTAATATCTTAGGATATTGATTAAATAAATAAGAATTGTCAATTAATCACAAAAAGGGATTAAATTAAATATGTCATCACAATTTGGAGAAAAATGCATTAAACCATTTAAATAATCTAAAAAGATTGATCCAATCAAATCAATTCAATTAACTAAACATTATCTCCTCATCATTTTGGAAACAAATCAGTTAACTATTCAATCAGTTATGCTAACTCATCATCTGATTTAGCAACTTCCAAAATGACCAATTAATCATTGAAGTTAACCGATTCTTCAAATTTGAGTCTCGAACAATCAAATCAGTTGCACACTGATTGTGCTAGTCTGTGATCAATCTCAATCATCAATCTTTAATCAATCTTGTCCATCCATTTTGAGAGAATTTCTATATAATCAGGCCCCGATGCTTCTAAAAGAGAGAGAATTGATGAATTAGAGAAATGTTGTTGGGTTGGCGATAGATTATAATTGCTTATCATATTCATAGTTCATTTAGTTTACTGAAATTTGCATAATTAAATCATATGAATCTTACTTCAATTTTCTCAATAATGGATTAATCTTGGCTTAATTTGGAAGAACTTGCATTTCATGTAGCTTAGCTTTCAAAATCATTCATTTAGATAGAGCCTACAGTCAGTGGATTCTGCAATAATCTGAGAGAAAAAATAATACTCCTATTTACTAGAATTCAATGAGTCACTTTGATTGATTAGTGATTCATTTGTTTAATTATTTTAATCAATCACATGATGATTCATTGAAGTGTTTGTGTAGTCTAACTAGGTCACATTTTCACACACGTTTTTGGTGCCCATCGTGGGGCAGAATATCCATTTATAACATCACATTTGATTTAATAATGTAAGTCTCATTATTCTTTCAGTAATCTAATTATGTTTTCTCATATGGAAGTGTGTATATTGTTGTATCAATGCTTGTAGATTCTCGTACGAGAGTCTGCACTGGTTTTTGGCAAAACAACATTTTTTTTACTATTTTCTTGTTTTGATTTGATTTTGCTGATGATGACAGGTTGATTGTCTTCTGTCTCTCTATATTTTGAACAGCTTAACGTATCTGTGTAGGTCATTTTATCGAAGACATTGGGAAAAAATCTAGACCTTTTGTGCAGGACGCATATCAGAGAGATAAAAACTTTAGACTACTGATGTATTTCATGCAGGCTGCCTAAGAAGAAATGACCGAACTTTGTGTTTTTCATTAATACTTTTCTACGAACCTCACATGCAATACTTTTTCAAATGAACAATTTTTTGGCATTTTATAGAATAGCAAAAAGGTAGGAAAGTATACTCTTTTCCCCTTTAAGGGAAAATCAGAAATCTAGACCCTTGTAGCTTTTCTATTTATTTCATGCATACCTTTTAGATGGGCATGTCCAAGTAGGAAACAATTCTCACCCTTGGAGAATGATCCACATGAGCACAAGGTATAATCCACACCACTCCAACTCACGTAAAAAAAATTTCTTCTAAGGACCAAAGCCTCGGAAGACAGATACATTTAACCTTATATTCGGCCATCACTTAGCATATGGTAAGGACCTAGAGGTCCCAATCATGTTTACATGACTACTTGTGCCAAGGCTTTGTAGGGCTATACACCTGAATCACGCTTGCGTGAACACATACAATTTATTCAAATGGAGACCCTTAATAGACTCGACAGAGTAGAAGCTTACCCAGTTCACATCCATAAACGGGATAATCCAAGTGCAAGGGAGACAATAACTCCCCCAAGAAACTTTCCATATCATGCCCCCATTAGCATTTGGAGTTAGAGAATACAACATCATTATACCCATTATGTGGTTGGTGGTTGTTGTATTTTGATTAGCTATTGGGTGTGTATTTTATCACTAATACAAATGACTATAGGGATTAGAAAGTGCTAGTGTCAGTGAGTCTTTTCACACATGTGTTTTTTGTGCTTGTACACTTTGAACATTTAACAATCAAACCTTGATACAAAATTGAAAATTGAATAGTAAAACATAAATAAAACAAAAAACCTTAACAATCAGTTGGAAAAATCCAAAATTTTGTCAATTTTTTTGGTTCTCTTAGTTTGTTGTACAGTTTACAAAATGAGTCCTTTTTCATCATTTCCTAACCTCTTGTTAGATTCTATCCCATCTTCTAGATTTCTGACTTCAGAACAGTGAGCTTGTCATATTCGATCAACATTTTTAGTCATAGTTAGTTGATAGTCCGATTTATATTGTTGCGAGTCTTGAGTTGTTGGTGTAGTCCTTTGATCAAACCATTGTCATCATCAATTCAGTCTTATTTATATTTTGTCATTTTTCTAATTTGTGAGTGCATGATTATCTAGGTTTGTTAATCTTGACTCGAATCTCAGTTATTTGCATCTCCTTCTTAGTTGGACGTTATCTTGTTGTCATCATCATCTATCTTGGACTTAATCAACACATCATTTTTTACTTTAGCATCTGTCAAGAAATCAATTGGTTCATGCATATACAAACTAGGGGCTCTCTTAAAAAATTTCAAGAAGAAGAGAGACATCATCCTACACTTGAAGTAAACCCTCTTTTTGTAGAACAACCAGAAACTTCAAGAAAATCATCCAACTCAAAGATGTTTTAAAAAAGATCAGAGTATGAAGGTTCTAGACATAGACATCAAAGTGTTAGTATCTAGGCTACTGATAGTAGTCACTCCTTGAGTGAATCTAATCCCGATGGGGCTAGTATTACCAGGTGTAAAAATGACAAAGAATTTCTCAAAATGATGAAAACCATCATGGCTCGAGAGAAAGAACAATACTTCCTCGAACTAGCATGACAAGGATCCCTAGTTCCTACTCAATACAAAGTTGAAGACGTCATCGCTAAAGAGGAAGAAACTCCTTTAACACTGGTAAAAAAAAACAATTGCAACCCTTGCAAGATGAATTGAATGAAATGAAAAAGACAAAAAATAAACCAACCACGAAGTATTCTTTGGACACCATTTGTCCATTTCCTTTTGATAAAAACTTGTCCATTTCCTTTTGAGATCCCAAAATTTGAAAAGTATCTTGGTCAATCTGATCCACAAGATCATGTCCAAGATTTTTGTGCTCTATTCATGAAAAGATGTACCTCATGTGTATCTTTCCCTAGAGTCTAGGTGGCCAGGCTATTGAGTGATTTTTAAAGTTGCCCACAAGGATCAAAAATTTCGACGAACCGATCGCACTATTTTTACAATAGTATTCATATAACATCCCATGACAATGATTGATTTTTGCAATACCAAGAAACAAATGGGAGAGCCTTTTCTAAATTTTCTGCAATGATAGAGGAAAGTATTTTCTCAATATCCATGCCTCATACCTGAATCTGAGAAGATGTATCTATTCACCAATGCGTTGATCCCCTAATTGAATTTCCCCATATAGATGCAATGCCCATCCACCTTTGAAAAAATAGTGAAGAGTACCCTTTAAAAGGAAAATAATTATAGTTCCAATTCCAAGGACAAGAATACATATTGGAACAAAATAAAAATATGGTTAATGATGAAGTAGTTGACCATGTTGCTCCTTAATCAAAACAAGTAGTATTCAATCTGGCCAGTGACACAAAGGCCCTAAAAGCTATTGAGAATACCACTAAATATCCTTCAAGAGGGACAAGAAATCTCATGAAAGATAAACCTTGGATGAAAACCAAGCGTAACTTCTCTCCTCTAGGTGAATCATACGAATCAATGCTCAAGACTCTTCAGGCAAATAAACTGGTCACATTGCCAAACAATTCTAGACCATATAAACCTAAGGTGAAATTGAAATGGTGGAATGATAATGACTACTATAAATTTCATATGAATAAGGGACACAAGACTGAGAACTGTATCAGACTCAAGCATGAGATCCAAGATCTGATTGACAACAAAACAATTGTGGTCGGGAATCATGCCACAAATGTTGATCATAAAGCATTTAAAAATACTTTTCCTGAATATGAGAAAGGAGAAAGTTCTAAGTCTAACGAAGGTGCCAGGATCAATCAACTATATGGTGCAAATGATGATAACATCATACATATGATTGAGCCAGTCCCTTTTGAATACTGTAATGTCATTATTGTCGAGAAAGATGAAAAAGATTCTAGAGCAGATAAGGTTTTGACCCATGCATAAGAAAAGGTCACCCTAAGAGGAGCTATACCTTCAAACCCTTCTGCATTTGGTAATCAATTAGAATCATTAAAAAATTCCACATAAAAAAAAGAAACTAGTTATAAATATGTCTAAGTCATCAAATTCCAAACAATTGGTTTCATCTCATGCTGCTGACTACAACATTTTCATGCAATTGCAAAGAACGAATGATCAAATCTCAATTTTTGAACTACTCAAAATCTCTCTAGCTCACAGAGAGATTATGGATAAATCCTTGCCAACTGCCAATGTCCCTAAGGAATTGGAATTAGATCAGTTTCAATCCATGGTGGGTCATTTGACCTCACCCCACTATTTGTTATTTTTGGAAGAAGATGATAATTCTTTGAGTCACCCTCATAATCTACCCTTGCACATTGAAGTCATGATTCACAAGCGTTGTGTCAAACGAGTCTTGATAGATGGAGGTGCAGGGTTGAACATTTGTACGTATAATTTGATAGAACAATTGTGATTTTCAAAGCATGTCATTGATCCCAAGAAGATAATAATAAAGGAATATGATGAACAAGAGAGATCTTCCAAAGGTCTCGTATGTATACCTATAAGAGTGGGTCTTATGGAAAGAGAATTCATATGTCAAGTACTAGATCTTCAATTGGAATACAAAATTTTGTTGGGAAGAACATGTATTCATGAGATACAAGCTCTCCTGTCCACTTATCACCACTACATCAAGTTCCCTTTCAACAATGTTGAAGTCACCATTCTCGCAGATACCAGTTATGCTTGTAATGCACTAAAACAGTCATATGATACTCTTATATCATATAAAAAAAAAGCTTCTACCTCTGAGTCAGCTAGAGATATAATTAAAGAAATAAAAAAGAAGCTTAAAATCAAAGACATGGAATGGGTGGATAAATGATATAACCTTTTATATCGCTAACATCTCTTCCCACATTGCCCAAATCTTATGGGAGACCTTCAAAAGAAATGAAACCATCAACTACACCAACCAAAGTAATATATGATGGTAGCTTTAGTAAAGAAACAATACTTCTTGAAGATGGAAATGAAGAGAAAGCTATCTTAGAATGATTGTATAGGGGACATGAAGGTAATGATGTTAAACATTGTGAGATCTCTCTTGATAAATATGGAAAGGGATACATTTTGGTTTGGCGTATGGGTTATCCAGGGAAAGGGCCTATAGGTTCTAATAAAAATGGTCTCATAGAACCCATAGAACCCAAGTACAGATGTTCTAAAGATATAATTAGCTTAGGCTTCTTATCAACTAAGGAAATGCAAAATAGAGACACACCCACTTATAATAGGGATGAATCTGAAGAGCATGATGAATATCCTTATCCTATTCCTTTGTGTGTTCTATATCTTCTTAATGGGGATGAAGAACAAAATAGCCAGATCAACGGTATTGAACAAAATATTTAGAAAGAACAACAAATAATTCCTGTTCAAATAGAGGCTTCAACCTCTCAAAAAAGTCTCGCTACATAGGAACAAGACATGACCATAGCAGAATTTCTAGGAAAGACCCATCCTAATTGGGGTCAAAGGGTAGACTTTACTCATGTCTTAAACATGGTGGACCAAAATTAAATAAATTCCCATGAGTATGAATTTGAAAGTTATTTGAAGAAATTATAGATAAAGAGGTCGACATAGTGCAGCGATACATAACCAAAATTGAGGTAGGTGAAATCTATTTGATGATGTCATTAGGGCCCTCCGATTTGAATACATCTATAAAGGGCACTAATTTAGGACTTTAATGAACAATCCACGTCTATGATGAACATACCATGAACACCCTAAAACCTATTGAATCCTTTTCACTCATGAATTCTAAACTCATTGATTGGGATTTGCAAAAGCAACCTGATCGCTTGTTATAAAGGCTCAAAAACTAGGCATAATACTTTAACTCAGGGATTGGACATCCAACTAAGCACTTCATCCTATTTATAAGAAACTCATTTAATAAGTCAAACCCAGGGACATGTTACTTGAAATGGGCCAACAAAATATATGCACCAAGCACTTTCTCAACTAATCATTCTATAATTGTTGCAGGAAACAAATGCTAGAAAGAAAATATTCTATGGCTGCAGGAAGTAAATACTTTCGAAGGGAAACTATATTATTGCTGAATGAAATGAATACTCGAAGGAAAGATAAACTATTGCTGTGAAAGAAAATACTTGAAAGTAAATGACGGAAGTGAATGCCGCTAGTAAAATGGAAGAGTGCACCAATGAACTATAATGGCTTAGTTACTCTGCTTCTCGGCCGCAGGAAGCGGTGGATGTCCTATGGCTTTGGCTGTAGGAGCTATTCTATATAGGAATTGAAATGACAAAAATGAAAGAAAGCAGACTAAACTAAGATGAATCTAGCTATGGATTCCTCACCAAGTGGGCCACCTTGGGTGAGTACCCAGAACACTCAATTACACAGAACTAATCTCAATACTTCATTTGCTCATTAAAATAAATAACAAAGTACAAAGATTCTCATCAATAATAAAACAACAGAATCAAACTATATTGCAACTATAATAATAATGCCCTCCTTCTCACGTAGGAGCGAGGATTTATTTAAAGGAAAACATCTAACTGCTAAACTCAACACGCCCTAATAAAAGGTGGAGCTTTTATTATAAATAACTAACAGAAAGGAAAGCTAGAAAGTAGGAAATGGAATCAGTCCAGAAAAGAGGAAAGAACTACTTAGACAACAGATCTAACTTCCTACTCTCTCCTAGATTTCATCAGGAAACTTATTGCATTTTCCAAGTCTTCGCTCAACCGTCTCCACCTGGATTAACCAGAAACCTTCCACTGCTGCTACGCTGATGTTTCATTTGTGTGCATCTGGTGCAGGATCGAGTTAAGCATCCAACACATAGACGTGCTCACCTGAACAAGATGACGATTGATACTTTGATGCACTGCATTTAAAATGTTAGGATAGAAGCATTCATGGCAAATAATCATCAAAGTACATATGCATTATCTATCACTCAATTAGTCAATTCATTCATAAAACATGATCATGATTCCATAGTAATAAACAAAGCATATTCATCTAGATAAAACATATTAAGTAAGCATATGTCCATAACATAGGTTTAGTGGTTGACTACCACATATTAACAGTTTTAAAGCATAAAGTCTTGGAGTAATACAAGAAAACATGACAAAAGACCTATCAAAAGTTCTCTTAGGGTATCTAAGGTATGCCATTAAAATGGCCTATCATTTTTCCCCCAATGAAGAGTAGTGTTAGTCCTCAGGCACTGAGACATTTTGGGTCTTTGCAAGAACCTGAAGGTCTCCTTCTTGTGTTTCTCCAATCATTGAGGTGCCCACTCGACAGTAGAATCCATTTGTCCTCTCCAATTTTATGTGTTTGCTTAGTTCCTGTTGCTCATCCAATTCGTTATCCACACAACTGTATAGTGGCCATAAAAGCAGAGAAGGATGAAAGGTGTGTGGAAACCATCTTTTGGGTCATGGCTGACGTCCCACGTGTATATACCAGTCAAAACGCCATATTGTAGCCCATAGGTTAATCAGACAGTGGGGTTCTGCCTTTTTGAGTGCCATAGTTAATCTCCCCAATCTCAACCTTAATCCCTCGGTGGCTCTGTCCCTGTTTGATAGTGACAATCTCTCAAATGCTGCGAAAACTTCCTCACGACTTTCCACAATCCTTTTTTGGGTGCAGAATCATGAAACCCATAAACAATTTGCATCCAATCACAGTAAAGCCATCGAGGTGACCGACTTTCAGGATGAAGGGGAAATGAAACAAACTGTTCAAGGATTATGTACCTATGCAATTGTCCTCCATAATTAATTTCATTCTGGGTCCAGGAAAGGAGGGCAGAAAAATGTATATCACCAACAAAAAGCAGGGGATTCCAATCAGTGTTAAAAGGAACATCATAATTGTGAATATATAACTCACATGAAAAATTATGGACACAATCAGGTAATGTATTGTATGCTGCCAAAAATTCATGTGGGGTTCCTATGCCTGAGTTGAGATCCTGAAGGACTCTCATTAACTTAAACAGTAGAAATTTTTCCTTAAGGCAAAGGGTATAAACCCATGGTGGTGGTCTGCACTCTATTAAATCCAGAATTATGTCTGTAATGTCATTTATTTTATTTTGAAAGAATTCAATTTCTTGTTGTTTCCTCTCGAGTTCTCTTCTCAATTTTGTCTTTTCTAACTCCCACATTGACTTTTGATATTGCATCACATTAAAATAGTCAACTGAGAGAGCATGAATAGTTACCTCTTCTGGTTTCCTTTGTGGGACCGACCTGGCTGCTTGTTGGCCATCCTCTTTCTTTGCACAAACTGGCACGTTATCTGGAACAAGGGGATTTTTCCCATGACTTCCTTCTTGTAGAGAAGAAGATTATTTTCTGGCTCCTTTAGGTTCTACTACCTTTGGAATTACACACTCTGCTTCTTTAACCACTTTAGTGGCTGTAGGATCCTCTTCCATCATACCCTAATGTTCTGAAAATGGACTTCCTAGTTACGACTATTCTTGTAAATGCTCCTCAGAGGAGACATGAGAAGAGTCAACCCTAATAATGGAATCCTTGTTGTCTATTTGTGTAGTGTTCAAATAAATACTTCTGCATAATGGAGTATCAATAGAAGCTGTAGGATGCGTCTACAAATTTTTTTTTTTCTTGATAGGTGTGGCTGCAGGAGAAACAATAGAGACAGAACCATCTCAAATCATATTTTCTGCCATCTTGGCCTTACCCTTACCCTTTTTATCTTTTTGCCGAGAAACTGTGGGAACCTCAATTTCTCCGCTCCCTGAGGTAGGGTTTAGATGGTTAGATGCCACATTCTCCACATTAATTTATGAAGGAGAAGGATTTCTAATAGGTTCATCTTGCTCAATAAATTCTTCATCCTCATTAGGGCTATTCCCTTGTTGTTCTTGAATTTCAGGTCGTGGCCCTTCTCCATGCAACTAAACATGAGGCACTACAATAAATCTATCCCAGCACATGGGAGAGACATCCCATAGTGACCTTTCCACCAAAAGATTTATTAAACCATGGCGAGTCATAGCATTTTGTCACCCCTTTCGTACCTCTTCATCACTTAAATTCAAAAGGCCATAAAGAAAATTGGGAACATTTACTAAACGGTCATGCCATAAATGAATCAATAATTTAAAGTGTACTGCATGTAGGAAGGAAAATTGACCTTCATAGGTAATGTACCTGATAATATGAAATACCAACTAAGGATACTTTCCTGGAAGAGATATCTTCTTAACACCCTATTTGCTATAATCTATTGGGGCATTTGCTGGTAAAGAAAATTTTGCTCTAGCTATGCGTGCATCGTACCCATACAAAAATGCTTCTCCCGTGGAAGGAAGTCTAGAGACTTCAACAATTCTTGCTTCAAAAGATTCAATTCACAACCCTTTAACATACACAACACCATTTTGTAAGTCCTTAAGAATTCCAGTGTCGTGGCTTCATCATAACCATTCAATCTTACAAAGTAGGTCAGCCACCCAACTCTGTTAAAAACCTGAACACTGTGCTGGTCTTGTAACAATGCCAAGTGGTTTGCTGGTTCATGCCGTATAGGAGAACCATCCATACCATTGTTTGAAAACTTCCACAAATTTTGAAATACTTAGAAAAACCCTCTTATTCCACTGCTACTATCAATTTTGTTTGCTAAAATGCTACTGCTGTGCCTAGAATTTTGAATAAAGCTTTCTAGGTTTTCGGGTAACACAGACAAGACACAAAATAAATTTTTGAAACAGTGCTGTAAATCTAAGCTGGGATTTTGAGTTAAAAAGACAGGGGCGATTTAGAAATTTTACACGCGGGGATTGTCAAATCATTATTTTTGACATGACAACATAGTACAATTCTGGTAGCAAAAATAGTAATGACAAAGGATGGCAATTATGATAGTAGATTTAAAACTGATAGAATATTTTGAGCTGATGGGATATTTCATTTGTTACACACAAAACCTATTTACTCCCTACTACGAAAAAGGTGACAAGTGTCCACACTTGCATGACAAAGTATGGCAAAATCGTGGATGAATCGCTATATTAATTACAATGTATCATAATAATATTAAATGAAGAATTTTTTTTTGAAACAATAAAGTAATGCGTACCTTGGAATATTATACCATTAAATGCCCAAATTTGGAAAGATTTGATGACATGGGTAGAGCAAAAATTTGAGTTGGCGCAATAATGAGGTGACGTGAATGTAATGATGGTAGAAAAAGGTGATGAAAAAGATGATGGGATGACGTTTTTATTATGGACAAGAGATTTTCGTGGGAAACAAATTTTTTTCTTATGAATGCATGTGGAAAATTATCAAAGAGACGACCAGAGCAAATAATTACTCTAGTTGGCTGCAGGAAAGCCCTCAGCAGGAATAGGTCCTTCAGCTACAGGAAAGTCTTCAGCTGGAGGAGGTTCTTTGGCTATAGGAAAGTCATCATCTGGAGGAGGTTCTTCAGCTATAGGAGATTTGTTAGCTGGAGGAGGTTCAGTTGGGGCAAGAGAAATCTCAAACTGCCGTAGGAAATTGACCTTTGTCTCAAGTTTATGGTACAGGCAAAGCCTATGATCATTCACTAGTAACTTGAAATGTATAGGGTCGATGGTGGATAAATGAACTACTCTATTAGCATAAACCTGTATAATTTCATAAGGACCAAGCCAACATATTGTAAGATTACCTTGGGTTTCTTGGAATCTGGAGTCATACAAAAGAGCCCAGTCGCTAGGAGAAAACTATTTGGTAAGGATATGAGAATCATGCCACTTTTTCCACTGTGTCTGAACTGAATCAGTGTGTTGCAGGATGGCTTTCCTTATCTCATCCAGTTGGTTAAGCTACAGGACCCTATCACGTTGTGCTTCAGTAAGATCAATGTTGAACTATAATGTTGTGCGTAAAGTCTTATGTTCAAACTCAATCAGCATCACAACTATTTTTCCATATACCAACTTGAAAGGAGTGAACCCTGTTGTTGTTTTCCATGTAGTGCGATAGGCCCATACGAATTCTTGGAGGCGGCTACTCCAATCTCTCTTGTGTAATTGAACTGTCTTGGTGAGGATAGCTTCGATCTCCCTATTGGTGATTTATGCCTGACCATTCACCTGTGGATGATAGGGGCTTGATTTTCGGTGGTGAATATTATATTACTCGTTCATTAGAGAAGTAATCAACGTAGAGGAAAATTAAGCTCCTTGATCAGTGACTAACTCTTTGGGTACACCATAGCGCATGAATATCTCCTCATACAGAAACTGTGCAACCCTGTTATCCTGGGCATGCTTCATGGCTCTAACTTCCACCCACTTGGTCACATAATCAGTACATACAAGGATGTACGTATGAATTTTCATCTAATCTAGGACTGATGGGACCGACAAAATTGATTCCCTATTTATCAAATGGAGTCACCACTACCTGAGGAAAGAGTGGCATTTCATCAGATTTAGTAGGTTGTGCCATCCTTTGACATCGATCACACTTCCTTGTGTAATTGGCTGCATCCTTGTAGAGAGATGACCAGTAGTAACCAGTGTTAAGTACCTTCATGGTTTTCCATTTGGCAAAAAAATTTCCCCCACAAGGCTCATCATGACAAGCCCATAGGATTTCATAAGTTTTATCCTCTTGAATACACCTCAATATTTGGTTAGGACCAGTAAAGAACAAACAATCAACAATCCATGAAAAGTTAAAAGTTTTCTCTATTAGTAACCACTTTTCCTTTGGAGAGAAGTGTGGAGGTACCTTTTGAGAAACCAAATAGTTAGCAATATCAGTGTACTAGGGAACTTGAGCTGCAATGGAGAACATGTGGTCATGAAAGAAGCTGTCATCAATTTCCATAAGTTCATTAACATTTTGCATGCATGAGAGAAAATCAGCCACAACATTTGATCTGCCTAGCTTATCTATGATGGTAATGTCAAACTCCTGTAGCAGCAACAACCACCTAGCTAACCTCCCTGTGATTGTGGGTTTTTTAGCCAGGTACTTAATGGATACATGATCTGTATGCACAAATATTTGATAACCAGTGACATAGTGGAAGAATTTGTTTAGAGCATAGATAACAGCCAATAGCTCCTTTTCAGTAACTGTATAATTCAACTCAGCTCCTTGCAGATTTTTGCTAATGAAATAAATAGCATGTTCTAGATTACCTTCCTTTTGTCCAAGAACTAATCCAATGACATGATTAGAGGCATCTGTATGTATGTGGAATGGGAGGGTCTAATTAGGACCTCACAAAATAGGTGCCCGAGTCAGAACAAACTTCAGCTGCAGGAAGGCTTCATCATAGTCTGATGTCTAGATAAAGTCAGAATCTTTAGTGAGCGGTGAATACATAGGACTAGCCATCTTGCTGAAGTCCTTTATGAATATTCTCTAATACCCAGCATGACCAAGAAATATTCTGACATATTTTTGTTTGGCTGGGGTAGGCAGATTCACACTGAATTCAATTTTGGCTAGGTCTACCTGAATGCCAAGAGTAGATATATAGTGACCAAGCACTACTCCCTCTTGCATCATCATAAAAAATTTCTTGTTGTTCAAAGACAATTTGTTTTCTTTACACTTGGTGAGGACTTTTTCCAGATTTTCCAACGCTTCCTCATAAGTTTCAATATAAGTTGTAAAGTCATCCATGTAGATCTAAATACAGTAATGGGAAATGTCAGCAAAAATGGTGATAACAACGCGCTAAAAAGTAGTAGGAGCATTGCAAAGGCCAAATAGAAAAACTGAATAAGAAAAAGTCCCCCATGGGCAGGTGAATGTGGTCTTTTCCTAATCCTCTGGGAGAATCCTGATTTGATTGTATCCACTATACCCATCCAAGAAAGAAAAGTATTTCTTCCCTGCTAGAGAGTCTAGAACCTAGTCAATGAATGGAAGAGGAAAATGGTCCTTTTTAGTGGCATTGTTAAGCTCTCTGTAATCCACACACACTCTCCACTTGCCACCTTTCTTAGGAACTATAACTAGTGGGAAAACCCACTAGCTTTCTGATATGGGATATATGAAGCCAACTTTAAGGATTTTTTGGAGTTCAACTTTAACTATCTCACAAAGAGCAGGGTTGACACATCTTAGAAATTGCCTTACTGGGGGTTTATCTTCCTTTAGAAAAATCCTATGAGTGCATAAATTTGGGTCCAAACATTTCATATCAGCATAATCCCAGGCAAAAGCTATAGTATGGTTCTTTAGTAACTTGGTCAACGATGTTTGCTGCTAAGGAGTAAGTTTACTATTAATGTTCAAGAAGTGGTCTGGGGAAACTTCTAGTTGCTTAGTGAGCTCAACCATAGATGCATCTATCAATGAGGGAACTTGGATCTCAGAGGGAAGAATTTTGTGATAGAGTTGATTGGATGCAAGGGAAGATAATTGGTAATCATAGTGCAATGGCTGTAGGGAGTGGTTTTGGAAGGAACTATCCAAAGGGTCTAAGTTCGATCCATACTAGTTATGCATGATGTTGGTGATAAATTTATCTTCCTCCTGAATCTACAGGAAGGGATCCCTTTTTAGCATCATTAATTGGGAGACTGAATTAATAACTGCAGCTGCCTCTCCTACATCTAGCCATATGGGAGAGGCTAATTCCATCTGAGGTTGAGCAAGAGGATACAAGGCCAAGGTTGTGGTGTGCTGACCATCAGAAATGGTCATATCTCCTGACCGACAACTGATATAGGCATCAGCAGTAGCCAGCCAAGGATGTCCCAAAATAATTGGATAGACTCCTAGAGTAGCTTTTGGCAAGAGGATCATGAAATCTGTAGGGTAGGACCAAGACTTAAGGTTAACCACAATGTCCTCCACCACTCCATCAGGATTTACAGTTGAACTGTCTGTGAGTAGTAAGACAATAGGTGTATTGTAGAGGTTAATGATACCAAGGCGTTGCATAATGTCCTTGGTCATGACATTAATGGTGGCTCCAAGATCAATCAAGGCATTTTTGATAGAAATCCCATTAATAATGACCTCGACAACATGGCTGCCAGGGTTGGAATATTTTGGGATTGTAAGCTTCCCTAACATGATGTCCGCCAGTTTGCCCACGACATGGACAGTTTGGGGATCCTTCTTCTTGCGACCATAATTTTTAAAGCAAGCTTCCTTGATGGGTTTTCCATAGGTGGGAACATCTTTGATTGCTTGGAAAAGGGGAATTTGGAGGCTTACATTCTTTAGTTGGTCAAGGATATTGAAAGCTGCTTCATCAGTGGTTTTTGGATTGCTATGCTACAACCTTTGTGGAAAAGGGGGAATGATATGTTGATTTGTTTTAGTTGATGATGCAGGGGCTACTGGAGTAGACTGATTGTCAGGTTGATTGGGATCCTCAAAAGGAATTTCAGTGATTACAGGAGGCTCAGGTGTAGGCAGAGTAGTATTGGACCATAAGTGAATATCATCAAGTTTGATTGCATAAGCATGATATTGCATGGGATACTGCGACGGGTCTGTAGCATACACATTTTGCTGAGGTGGAGGAGGTTGATTTTTTGGGTTTGGCTGTGGCTGTGTAGGTAACTGAGTAGGCTTAGGAGGTGGGTTAGTGGTTGTAGGAGGTGGAAAAAGAGCTTGCTGTTGTGGAGGTTGCATAGGTAGTGGAAAAAATCCTTGTGGTTGATTTGGCCATTGCTGGCCACCTCGCCACTATGATTTTTGCTACCAATTACCCTGTGGTGGCTGCCATGCCCCTTGGGGTTGTTTCCAACCTCCTTGAGGGTTTGGCCCCTGTGGATTGGGGTAATTCTGCCATTGATTCTAGGAATTGTTCCAGGGAGGATTTTGATAATTCATGCGGGGTTTCCATTGATTATTATAAAAAGAGCCACTAAATGAAAGAGGGTCTTGAGGCATACCTTGTCTCTGCACCCATGGTCATCAGTGAGCAATGAAGAACAACTTCTTGTCCTCTGGTTTAATTGGTTTGCAATCAGTCGATATTTGTGTAGTCTCCATGTTAGCAACCAGTTTGTATCTACAATATCTCTTCTTCTTTCTACAATGTGGATAGAATTCTGCTAGCATGGCCTCTGCTTCCTCATGTTTCTTCTTAGACTGCATGGTGTCTAGCCATGTGGTCATGTTGTTAATGATATATTTCTTGAAATCAGACAAGAGATTGGTTATCTCTGTCCATGAAGCACCAACACCATTGGACTTTCCCAGGGTGGACCTATATCCCCTTCCTTTCATAACAGCAACTCTGGAGTACTTAAGGAAGATCTTCCAAATATCATCCCATGATGCATGGGTGATATCTCCCCTGGCCATCAAGTCCAGTCCCTTTATCCATCCATCATGAATGCCTCACAAAAAGAGCAACTTCTGAGATTCTTCATTAAGCTCGTGCTGGTTATTCTTCTGCAAACTAAAAATGAATCTTGAGACATAATCTTCAAGACTCTCATCCTCCTTCTATGACATCTTAAAGATGTCATCCCATCACATATAATTTCATCGGCAGTACTCCTTGCATTTTAGCAATAAATCATCCTTCATTTGATCCCAATTGTGGACAACATCTTGTCCTAAGCCCATAAACCATCACAATGAAGACTCTTTAAGTGTCGTAGGAAAAAACTTAAGTCTGTGGGCATGAGTGGTGTAGTCATAGCTCCTACAAAGGATATCAAACTCAAAGAGAAAGGTATTCGGGTCCTCTGTGACAAGGCCGTAAAATTTTGGAAGAGCAGAAGAGGGAATATTCTTAAGGTTGTTATTATCACGCTGATCAGAGATGGAAAAAGGAAATGTAGTAGGATTGGCCATCCTTCATGGCTGCTGAGGTGGATTTTGAGGTTGGTAGATGACTAACTACCAAGTATATTCTTCTCTAGGATTCTGGAGTTCTAGGTTGGCAAATGCCTCAACAAATAGATTGGCTTCTGGTTGTTCCTGGAAGAACCCACGAAAGTCACCCTCAAAAGATGAGGATGATGAAGGGGCTTCAGGAAGCTCAAAAATAGTGTCAACAAATTGACTTTCTTCTTCAAATAGGTTACTGGATTGATTTGGCAAGTACATCCCTCGGGCGTCTCTTCATCTATTATGCATGCAGATAGTATGGAATGATGTGAATAACGGTTTGTTCTTTTCAAGATGAGGCATAATATACTTAAAGAGGGAAATGAAAGCATGAAAGAAAATCCTAGTAATGGTTGAATAAGAACCAGGATTGGAACCGTCCCCGCCAGCGATGCCAAAAATGATCATTCGTTATAAAGGCTCAGAAACTAGGCATAATCCTTAAACTCAGGGATTGGACATCCAACTAAGCACTTCAGCCTCTTTATAAGAAAGTCATTTAATATGTCAAACCCAGGGACGTGTTACTTGAAACAGGCCAGCAAAATATATGCACCAAGCACTTTCTCAACCAATCATTCTATAATTGCTGCAGGAAACGAATGATGGAAAGAAACTATTCTATGGCTGCAGGAAGTAAATGCTTTCGAAGGGAAACTATACTATTGCTACATGAAATGAATACTCAAAGGAAAGATAAACTATTTCTATGAACGTAAATACTTGAAAGTAAATGATGGAAGTGAATTCTGCTAGCATAATGGAAGATTGCACCAATGAACTATAATGCCTTAGTTACTCTGCTGCTCGGCCACAGGAAGCGGTGGCTATCCTGTGGCTTTGGATACAGAAGCTATTCAGCATAGGAATTGAAATGACAAAAAGAAAACTAAACTAAGATGAATCTAACTATGGATTTCTCACCAAGTGGGCCCCCTTGGGTGAGTACCCAGAACACTCAATTACATAGAACTAATCTCAACACTTCATTTGCTCATTAAAATGAATAATAGAGTGTAGAGATTCTCATCAATAGTAAAACAACAAAATTAAACTATATTGCAACTATAATAATAATACCCTCCTTCTCACACAAGAGCGGGGCTTTATTTAAAGGAAAACATCTAACTGCTAAACTCAACACGCCCTAAGAAAAGGCAGAGTATTTATTATAAATAAATAACATAAAGGAAAGCTAGAAAGCAGGAAATTGAATTGGTGCAGAAAAGAGGAAAGAAATTCTTAGACATCAGATCTAACTTTCCACTCTCTCCTAGATTTCATCAGGAAACTTATTATGTTTTCCAAGTCTTTGCTCAACCGTCTCCACCTGGATTAACTAGAAACCTTCCACTACTGCTACGCCGATGCTCCATCCATGTGCGTCTGCTGTAGGACCAAGTGTCCAACACATAGACGTGCTCACCTGAACAAGACGATGGTTGCTACTTTGATGCGCTGCATTTAAACTGTTAGGATAAAAGCATTCATGGCAAATAATCATTAAAGTACATATGCATTATCTATTGCTCAATCAGTCAATTCATTCATAAAACATGATCATGATTCCATAGTAATAAACATAGCATATTCATCCAGATAAAGCATATTAAGTAAGCATATGTCTATAGCATAGGTTCAGTGGTTGACTACCACATATTAACAGTTTTAAAGCATCAAGTCTTGGAGTAATAAAAGAAAACATGGAAAAAGACCTATCAAAAGTTCTCCTAGGGTATCTAAAGTATGCCATTAAAATGGCCTATCACAACCTATGACCGTGCTTACATTTCCCAATGATTACTCATTAGCCTGTTATCTTAACATTGTTGAACCAGTCACCTCTTCCAGCAATGAACCGAGCATGAACATGACTGAAACAGATATCAAGGACTGCGGTCAGAAAATGAAAATGAAAAGAAACAAACATTCTGATGGTGAATACCACATTGTCACAGTTTCAAAAGAGGGAATAGTAAAAAGAAAAGACACATCCAATAGTGAAAACCTTTCTGAGGCACTGAAGGATGGGGTACTTGATATCTTTCCAAGCATTTCCAGGAGTGATCATCTGTGTTGGTAGACCAACGCAACCTGTGAATATTGGAACTGAAGAGAATCCACATATAATCCATCTAGCATAATCACTCTCAATAGAGGAGTTGAAAGAGTTCATTTATTTCTTGAAATAAAAAAATATCAACTTCGCATGGACCTACTAAGATATTCGAGGATTGGATCCAAATCTCATAATGCACCATCCCTCAATTGCACCTAGAGTCAAACCACTTAAACAAAAACTCAGATAGATGCACCCTCATGTTGCTCTACTAATAAAAGGTGAGTTGGAAAATTCCTCAAAGATGGATTCATCATAGCAATTGACTATGCAGAATGGATCTCAAATATTGTGTTTGTATCAAAACTAGATAAGTCTATCCGAGTATGCACTAATTTTAGAGATCTTAATAGAGAATGTCCCAAAGATGACTTTCCATTGCCCAATATCGACATGATTGTTAATATTATAGCTGAATACAAAACATACTCATTAATGGATGGCTTCTCAAAGTACAACCAAATCAAAATTTCTCCTGAAGATCAAGAGAAAACAACATTCACATGTGTCTGGGGTACCTTTTGTTGGAACATCATACCATTTGGTTTAGCACGTGCTACATGCCAGAGAGATGTAACAACCATCTTCCATGACATGATGCGCATGAACATCGAAGACTATGTGGGTGATACACTGGTGAAAACCATAAAAATATCCACACATCTACAAGATCTGGGAAAAATTATAAACAAAATGGAACCATTCACAGTAAGGTTGAACCCGAAGAAATGTGCATGTGGTGTGACATCAGGTAAACTATTAGGATATATTGTCTCAACAAAGAGGGTTGAGGTGGATCTGAAAAAGGTACAAGCAATCATATAAATGCAACTACCAAATAACTTCAGTTAAATGAGAACACTCCAAGGGAGGATTCAATCAATCAGAACATTCATCTCACAGCTGGCCAACAAGGCTTAAGCTTTCACAAAGAAATTATGCAAAGGAGTGACATATCAATGGGATGAAACATGTGATAAGACATTTAACCAAATCAAATAATATTTGGAAAATCCACTAGTCATAATGTCTTCTAAACAGGGCGAACCGTTAATTTTGAACATCTCAGCTACTGCAACATCACTAGGGCACTCATTACAGAACATGATGAGAAAAAGAAAGAACAAGCTATTTACTAGATCAGTAGAAATTTGGTCTCATATGAGATGAGCTACTCAGTGATTGAGAAGGCTTTCCTGGTAGTTGTATTTGCATCACAAAAATTGAGGCATTATATGTTGGCACACTCTGTAAAATGGGTTGCAAAGATTGATCCACTGAAATACCTTCTGAGAAAAGCTACCTTGAATGGAAGGTTAGCTAAATGGGTCATGATCCTCAGTGAGTTTGACATTGAAAATGTCAAACAAAAGGATATCAAAGGGAAAGCCATTGGAAATCAATTGGTTGAAGCCTCACTACAAGATGATCAACCTATCAATGTTGAGTTTCCAGATGGATCCATTATGCACATCACTCATAGATCCTGGAAGATCTTCTTCGGTGAATATTTCACTCAACAAGGCTTAGGTGCAGGTGTGCTATTTATCACTCCTCTAAGATACTCTATTCCTAAGGCATACAATATCTGGTTTTCTTGTACAAAAAATATTTATGAATATGAAGCCTTAGTGAATGGAATCAAATTGGCTATTGAATGGAACATTTCCAAGTTTCATATTCATGGTGACTCTCAACTAGTAATCAACTAAATCAATGATGTATATCAAATAAGGGATGAAAAAATCATACCTTACAAAATAATGGTTGATGATTTTAAAAAGTACTTCACTTTCATCACATTCCAACATAATCCAAGGACAAAAAATAGAGTTGTCGATGCAATAGCTACACTGACATCCTCACCACAAAAAGAAGAAGACTTCCGTTATGAATTCCTGGTGGAAGAGCTCCATTACCAAGAATACAACTCCCCTAACTCCCAGATGATGTTTTTTGTCACAGGGAAAGAATAATCTTGCTACCAACATGTTTACGCTTACCTATGCCATCAATTCATTCTTGATGAGCTAAACTACAATGAAAAAGGACACTTGATTCACAATGCCTCCCGGTATGTTCTCATAGAAAATGACTTGTATAGGCAAGGACTAGATGGTAATTTTCTTAGGTTTCTAGAAAAGGAAGATTCCAAACATGCATTAGCTGAGGTCCATGAAGGTATTTGTGGTTCTCATTCTAATGGTCTAACTGTAGCTCAAAAACTGCTGAGAGGTGGCTACTATTGGGCAGACATGGAGAAAGAAGCAGTAAGGTACTCCAAATCTTGTAAGAAATGTCAGTTACATGGAAACATTATACATGATCCAAACAGGGAGCTTATTCCTTTCAGCATGCATTGGCCCTTTCAGCAATGGGCATTTGAACTCATCGAGAAGATATATCTGTTCTCTTCAAATGGACATAAATTCATAATAACAACCACATAATACTTCACTAAGTGGGTTTAAGTAGTCCTATAGACGAAAGAAATAATAAAACATGTGGCCCTAATAATTTTGAACTGCATAATCTGTCGATATGGTATCCTTTCATCCATTTTAGCTGATGTGTGTGGTAAAATGTGCAACTAGAATATGCAACCAAACACTTCAATAAACCATTGCATCAAAAGGGGGTTAGCAAAAACATAAGATTCAAAAGCATGATAAAAAACCCTTAGAAATCGGCTTATTGCTTCCTAGTTGAAGCGAGTGTGATTCTTATGTTTGTCCATCATATTAGACATAGATAAATCAGTGACTTGACTACTCCAAAATGGAAGATTCAATGATATATGGAGCAAGATGCATAGACTTGCATGCTTTGCTCTTGAAAGCTTGAAAATGAGAGTGCATAGACTATCAAATGAGATGCATAGTAACTATGGTAAATGAAAGTAGAATGCAAGATTTAAACTAGAAATGGAGAGAACAATGCATTTAGATTAAGCTATGAGATGAGAACTAGAATGCCATTAAGCTAAGAAATGAAGCTAAACAATGCAAGAAATGCAAGAAACTAGCATGAAAGTAAATAAACTATGAATGCACTATGAAATCTAGGATGAAAATAGCATTATAACTCTACTCAAAGTCTTCTTGTTATCTACCACTAGATTGAGCAAGGGAGCTATCTCTTTTATAAGAGATTCCAAGGAAGGAGTGGTTGAGATTAAGAGGCAAAATAATTTGATCAACGGTGGTGATGCAATTCCTCTCAATCCATGTGAGATGATAAAGTGATTTTGATTGGCCAACTTATGAGGAGAATAAGACAAAATTGGTATTTTCCTCTCTTTTATTTGTTTTATTTGATTTTTGAGTGCACACCCATGTGTGAATGGGTTTGCTTTTTGAGACTTAGGACCTTTTGATTTTATACCAATGTTTATGCTTTTTGGATTTAGGCTTTGATGATTGATGATTTGATTCAACAAGTTAGGATTAAAATTATGTAAGCAAGTTTGATTAAATGCTCAATAATTTAGAGTCTAGCAATAATGTCTTAGATTTAAGACCAAATATTTATTAAGACCAAATATTTGAGAAAAGGGGGCCATGGTTTTACTAGACCATTTTTGGGTGATTACATTTGTCCCTCTTTGACTAATGTGTGATCGATCTAGGAACACATTGGGTTAAAGAACACTTGAAGATTGATTGAATATGGAAATAGCTTGATGTGAAGAAGTGAAACTATCCCACAGATCAAAAACTGATTTTGAACTTGATTGAGCAAAGATCGATGGAAGATTCAAAGATATCAGCTCCGAACTTGATTGGGTGAAGACTGATGAAGATATCTGAATATATCAGCTCCGGACTTGATTGAGCGAAGACTCTTAGAAGAGTCCGAGCATTCAGTTTGATGTGAAGCGATGAAACTAAATGTTCGTCCTCTCAACAGATTTCTTGTTTTAAGATTAAGTTTTGAAATGACGAACCAACTTGATGTGGTGTGATGAGACTGATTGTCATTTGGTTGATTATTTGGGATAATTGACTTGATGTGGATCCTGATGAAGCCAATTACCACATTGAGGGGATTTCTCAGATTGATATGGTGCGATGAATTTGATATGCTCCTAGAGCTTTGAGATTTGATGTGCAGTGATGATAATCACTTGATTAGATCTTTGATTTAAGTCAGAGCCTGATGCCCCTAAAGATTGAACTTGTTGATGTGAATCAAATTGTTGATATAGCGGTACTACCCCCTCGAGAACAAAATCGAAAGGAGGGGAGATACGAGCCTGATAGATCAAAAAACTTTGAGAAATGTGAGATGTGAGCCTATTTTTAGGTCTTGGTTGATCAAGTTTGACCAAAGTGGATTAAGGAGGGGAGTGCACAAGAAATATGATCAAAAGGAATCTTGAATCGAAACCCTGTGAGGAACGCGTTAACAATCAACTGCATTTATGAGAAATAAGTTATTTTGCATTTTTGAGGATTAAAACATCATCGAATTTCAATTTCGATCCCGAAAATGGATTCAGAGCGGTCCAATTAGCCAGGGGTGAAATTTTCACGTTTGTAGGAGCATGTTGAAAATTAGGTCAAAATTGCTATATAAGGCCCGGATGAGTCACTTTCAAATCATTTTCACTATTCATCTTTGGAGTTTTTGAGAAGCTTCTCTGAGCAAAAATGGTGGTCCCGACCTCTACTCATCATTTTGAGCATATGCAAAGGCACAGACGACCTAGAGATTATCCAACACCTGTAAGTAGTCAATAAACTTCATCTTTGTATGTGAATTTTGCTTGTTTTGTCAAATTTTTATGGTTTTTGTGCGTTTTTAACCATATGCCCGCAGTTTTTCGTATGGTCTTGCGAAGGAGCTTGTACGAAAATTGAGCAAAATCTCCTTTGTCGTCTAGGGCCATTAGAGTTTTTGCACGAGACTTATGCTCCTGTCACATGATGACATTCAAACTTGCCCCATTTGTCGTCTGAAAACACAATGTTTGTCGTATGAAACTATTTTGTCGTCTAATATTTATTCTTATGTCATATGAACCTTGATGTCAGTTTTGGTCTTACTGTCTTTTGTCGTATGGGGACATCAATATTTTTCTCTTGTTGTTGCAACCCAGTTGCATGTTCGTCATGCTTAGTACTCTGTTTGCGAGCTTTTTTGATGATGTTGTAGTGTTTTTACTTTGATTTGAGGTTGATACTAATGTCATTTATGTCTCTTGTCTGTATGTAGGTGTAGTTTCCTAAAATTCAGTTCAGATCTACGTATCCATCGACTATACAGTTAGTTCACGGCTTGTCTGATGAGAAAAGAGCGCATGTCTGAGCTTTTGGCCTTTAATGGTTGTTACAGATGCATGATATTCACGTAAACCATGGGATGTTGAATGCGCTAGTGGAGAGATTCCACAATGAAGACAATCCATTTTAATTGCCGATGGGAGAGATGACCATCACTCCTAAGGACATCTATAGGATTCTACGGATTCCTTTTGCTGGTGCGCGAGTGGAGTATGATTCCACACCTTTAGTTGGAGTGCATGTGTTAGCTTGTGTCTTTCATAATCCTTTGATTATACATCAACATATCTCCTGGAATACTTTGGTAGAGAGTTAAGGAGAGCAGTGGCCTCTGGAGTGTGTACTTTCCAGATTTATTGGTGGTTTTCTCATGGCCGATCAATCATAGCAGGGGTTCTTATGTGGTTGGGCTTGGACACTAGAGAGCTTGATCACACAGCGTGTGCAACTTGGTTGGGGTCAGTGAATTCTAGCACAGATGTACCACGAGATGCATGAGATCACATATAGGGGTATGTGAGGGATGGCTGCAGGAGTTATGGTTTTGCATATATGGGCTTGGGAGCATCTTCCCATTTGTAGACTATTTACGATGGATACCCAGTAGGGTGGACATCCTTACATGTACAGATATTCAGGTTTCATCACGCAACCCTTCCTGGGAAAGATAGAGTATTGGAGGCATTAGTTGGATGATTTGAGTCTGGTTGTATGGAGACCTTACTTGCAGGTAAAGGCCTGGGCTGAGTGGAGAGCCATCCGCAGAGAGTTCTTTGTTTCTCTCCCCTTCCTGGGCAAGACATCACTGGTGATAGAGAGATTTGCACTGTCTTGGGTATTGCGGTAGTATGGTCATATTCAGAGTATATCTATAGAGTATACCGCCTACGCTTGGTTTTTGGATGAGGAGCGCAGAGGCTGGTCTAGCAAGTAAGAGTTCATCTTGTGTATTTCTTTACTCTTTGTGCTTATTTTTGCATAGGTAGTCTAGATTATTGTAAACTAAGCATTTGGAATTTTGGTTATGCAGGTTGTCTTTGGCATTGGTACCCAGGAGCTCATCGGGCTTATCCGACCGACATGGGATTATCAGGTAGGAGTAGCGGATGCAGGAGTTACTCCAGAGTATCGAGACCATTTATTGAGGTATCCTTTCCCTAGGTTTACAGATCTGACTGAGAGGGTGTTCAGGATTGATGATGATAGTCCAGGGTAGGCACCAGTGGTAGATCCACCGGTTGTTCCACAGAGAGTACCTCAGCGAGGACCATCGACGACTCCTATTTAGCTGAGAGCCCTGTCCTAATTTAAGCAGCGTGTCAGGATGACAGAGAGATCACCGGGAGAGGGGTACGCTAGGATCTGTTGGAGGATAGGTGCCATCCACACAGGTGGCAGAGGAGGAGATGCCCGATGTGCAACCTGATCTAGGGCTAGATGATGTAGTAAGGATAGTTTGGCAGTGCTGAGAGGCACAAGAGGTTGTAGAGAAGGAGGGTCCCCAGGGAGAGGAGGCTTAGAGGGAGCCACAGATACCTCAAGTTGTGATCAGGCCATTGAGGACATGATTGCGGGCCTCTTAGACACAGCTAGTAGTGGCTCAGTCTCAGATTGTAGAGAGAGACCGAGTGATTGCAGGGCACAAGCGAGTGATTGCGGGTCACAAGGAGAGGATTCAGGCACTACAGAGCCAGGTTACATTTCAAACTAGTAGGGCAACATATTATGTTGCAGCATATATGACATTGGTTCTGAGGGTGCAACAACTGTCTTCATACTCAGGATATTTAGCACGATCTGAGGGACCAGTCCCTCCTCCTAGGACAGATGTTCCTCCATGCCCATTGCTTGATGGTGGCGAGGGAGGAAGCGAGACTTGATTACCCTTCTTATGTATTATCCCATTATGATTTTTGAGATCCATTGGATTGTATATGATTCATTTGCACTTAAGGTGCACATTTTTGCTCGATATTTATGAGAGCACATCCTTTTGTATACACTGATACATTTTGAGATATATATATATATATATATATATATATATATGATGATCCTTTTGGTGCTTGATATGTTATCTTGTCTTTATCTTTGTTCACATCTTCTGTTGTTGTTGTATGATCTGTTGATGTTATATGCTTTATGTATCTTAGATCATAACTCATGCATGCTTCATCTATGCTGACCGTACGGTACACTCTTATTCTTTGTCATTAACCTTTATGTGTATGCAAGTAACCTTTGAGGAGATGAAATTCAATTGTTTGTGTCAGCGGAGGATTAGAAGATTTAATTGGTTATAGGGATAGCTCCATTTTTTAGATGATTGGATGGAATAGATTATGATACTATTTATGCAAGCCTAAAAATGCAACCTACAACACGAGTCAAGTCACCAATTTCTATAGTCACAATATTTTCATCATTTGGACATTTGGGACACTTGAGTCAGTACAACCCTTACTAGTTCCTTAGGAGCTATAAAGATATGAATACGACCCTTCATCGGATAGATGTGAGAAACAAATGTAAGCATCTAGGCATAAGCACCGAGATGACCTTAACATTGTTTCTAGTTTTGATATAACAACAATACACCAGCATAAGGGCATTTGGAGCCAAGATAACCATGAGTGCGTTGTTGTTGAAACATGCATAATAATAGACAAGGAGATAGTACCAACCTCACCTTATGGTGCAAGAGAGTAGGATCGAGGGATGTGTGGCTTATCCACCAGAATGCGGAAGCTCTTACCACATACACCCTACTATCTGGACATAAAGATCATTGGAACTACACCAACAAACAACAATCAAAGAAAACATAAGAAATCATTAATAACAAATAGCATACAAAAAAATTATCAGCAATCATTCAGTCTGTTTAACTTGTTGATTAGATGAGTGTTGAGGAACACTACCATGTGTGTTATTGTATGTGTTATCCGATGTTGTGTTTAGGAACACAGGTTTTGTCCAAAGGGGAAGTGTTGAGAAACACTATTGATTAAAGTGTTGAAAAACACTAGTGTGTTAGTGGCAAACTATCCAGAGGAAAGACCAAGTGTGGGGACTTTAACAGATTGACTGACAGGATATTGGGATAGCTAGAGGTCTACACAAGACCTAAAGAGAGATTCAATCAGTGAAGCGAGGAGTAACTTGATACGAGAGCTCAGAAAAGTACATAGATCATCCCACAGATGAGATGAGCCAAGATATGCTTTGATAGATGGATTGCTGAGTTTACAAGTGGCGCTTGTTGCCAGGTTTTCACCACTCGGTAGAGATTCTATTTTTGCAACCAGGGCACCTGTTTCCAGGTTTTCACCAAGGCACTTTTTCTTGACTTTTAATTTTTAATTTTTTTGTATTTTTGTATTTTTTCCCTTCTACATTTTTTTTTAATTTGACTCATCGAGGTGCCTGTTTGCCAAGTTTTCACCAAGACAATCATTTTTTCAGGACATTTTCCAAATGTTTTTGATCTTTTCACTTTTTTTTTGATATTTTTTTTAGGATCATATATATGTACATGTTGCTGACCAGCGAGAATGCTCAAGCGTAGAATTTCTTCAGGTGGAGTGTATTGATGGGATCAGTAAAGATATCCCCTTCTGGAGTTGATAGATGATAGGCCCCAGAGCCAAATGCTGCAGTGATCACAAAGGGACCCAGCCAGTTGGGTTCAAATTTCCCTTTTTGTTCACGATGTTGTTGATTTTTGGGATTCTCTTTGAGCACAAGGTCTCCGACCTGAAATTCTCTAGGTCTCACCTTTTTATTGTATCCCCAAGACATTCTCTTCTAATAGACCCTTAGATGGTCAAATGTTGTTTTTCTATGCTCGTTGAGTAATTCTAGTTCTTGGATTCTAGAGATCTGATATTCTTCATTTGTGATGAGTCCATGCAGGTTCACTCAAACTGAAGGTATTTCTACTTCAATGGGCAATACAACTTCCGCGCCATATACCAAAGAAAATGGCGTTGCCCATGTAGGTGTTTTGATACTTGTTCTATAAGCCCATAAGGCTGGATTGAGTTGAAGATGCGAGTCCTTTCCAGTGTTTCTCATTGTTCGGTGTAAAATCTTCAATATATTCTTATTGGAGCTGCTGCCTGTCCATTCCCTTTAGGATAGTAAGTAGAAGAACAATGTTGGGTAATTTTGAACTCATCACAAAGTTCATCCATGTCTTTGTTCTTAAATTGTCCCCCATTGTTTGTCACAATGGATGAGGGGATACCGTATCTATAGATGATATAGTTGAGAATAAACATGGATACTTTTTTACCTGTGGCTTTGATCAAGGGTACAACTTCAACCCACTTTGTGAAGTATTCTATGGATGTTATGATGAATTTGTGTCCACCTGAAGATGATGGGTAGATTTTCCCAATCAGGTCAAAGGCCCATTGTTGAAATGACCAATCAGTAATAAAAGGTAATAGCTCACGTGTGGGAGCATGAACCAAATGGCCATGAGTTTGGCACTTCTTGCATGTTTTAGCAAACTATATAGCATCTTTTTCCATGGAGGGCTAGTAATAACCTGCTCAGAGGAGTTTCTTAGCTAATGAAAGACAATTCAAATGAGATCCACAAACACCTTCATGGACTTCCTCTAGCGCGTGCGTTTGGACTCATCGTATTCTAGACACCTAAGGAGAGTACTGTCAAGACCTCTTCTATACAGGTTGTTAGCCATGATTAGGTAATGTGATGCATTCCTTATAAGGCTTCTCTTTTCATTTCTTGATAGGTTGTTTGCCAAAGTTTGGTTTTGGAGGTAAGAGTAGATATGTGTGTATCGGGAAGAGTCAGTACCTATGAGGAAGCACACGACTCAAGATTCAGGGGAATCATAGGCAGGAAAGAGGAGTTCTTCCACCAAGAAGTCATAGTGAGGGTGGTGTTCTTCAAGTTGTGGCATGGAGGCCAAGGTGGCCATAGCATCAGCTGCTTTTATTTCTTCTCTTAGTATCTGTTGGAAAGTAACAAATATGAAATATTTCTTGAGAGAGTCGACCATCTGTTTATATGGCAACAATTTATCGTCCTTCGTATGATATTGATCATTGACCTGATTGATTACCAGCTATGAGTCACCATAAATATGTAGTTCAATGATTTTCCATTCGATAACCATCCTTAGACCATTTGCTAAGGCTTCGTATTCTGCAATGTTTTTAGTGTAGGGGAACATCATCTTGTAAGCCTTTGGTATCTTATATCATTGTGGTGTGATAAAGAGAGTTCTGATGCCAGCTCCTTGTTGTGTAAAGAATCCATCAAAGAACATCATCTAGGTGTGTTCTATAATATACAAAATGGCTTCATCAGGAAATTCTATCAGAAGTGGTCATGTGTCGTGTAAAGGAGCATCAACCAAGTGATCAACAATAAATTTTCCTTTAATTGCCTTTCTATCAATGTATTCGATGTCAAATTCACTGAGAACCATGACCCATTTAGCCAACCTACATGTGAGAGTTGCTTTGTTTAGTAAGTACTTGAGAGGATCTATTTTGGCAATCAACTTAACAGAGTGTGCCAGCATATAGTGTCATAGTTTTTGAGAAGCAAAAACTATAGCAAGGCAAGCTTTCTCAATGATAGTGTAGTTATGTTCATAAGACACCGTGGTCCTGCTTATGTAGTATATAGCTCTTTCTTTTCCTATGTCATCTTGTTGTGCCAACAAAGCTCCCAAAGATGTGTTTGTAGCCGAGATGTATAGAAGGGGAGGATTTCCTAGAATGGGTGCCATCAACATAGGTGGATTAGCAAGGTATTCCTTGATTTGTTGGAAGTGCTTTCACACCCTTCATCCCAGCCAAAGGTAACTCCCTTATGCAATTTTTTTGTGAAAGGTTGTGCTTTATCTACTAGTTGGGATATAAATCTTCTGATGGGTTGAAGTAATCCCTGTAGAGTCCTAACTTGACTGATATTGTGAGGAGGTGGCATTTCAATGATTGCCTCTACATTTTTTGGGTCAACCTCAATTCCTTTGGTCAAAAAAATGTACCCTAGTAGCTTTCCAGAAGTTACACCAAAAGCACACTTCTTAGGGTTCAGTCTAAGCTTAAATTGCTCCATTTTGTCTAGAATCTTTTCTAAATCTTTCAGGTGAGTGGCTCTTTTTGCAGATTTAGCTAGAGTGTCATCGACATAATCTTCCATGTTCTTATGCATCATGTCATGGAATATGGTGGTCATGGCTCGCTGATAGGTTGCCCCAACATTTTTGAGACCAAAAGGCATGACATTCCAATAAAATGTGCCCCATGTGTAGGTAAAGGCAGTTTTCTCCTGATCTTCGGGAGCTATTTGTATCTGATTGTAGCCAGAGAATCCATCCATTAGCGAGTACATCTCATAACTAGCCGTGAGATCCATAATCATATCAATGTTAGGTAATGGGAAGTCATCCTTGGGACAAGCCTTGTTCAGATCCCTAAAATCTATGCAAACTCGGATTGACTTGTCATGTTTAGTCACCTAGACGATGTTAGAAATCTAATCTGCGTAGGCTATAGCACGAATGAATTCAGATTTTAGTAATTTTTCCAATTCATCTTTGACCAATAGTGCCACATCAGGATGCATCTTTCGAAGCTTTTGTTTGACTGGTTTGACTCCTGGAGTGATTGATAAATGGTACATAATCAGGTCTATGTCCAAACCTGGCATATTTGAGTAAGACCAAGCAAAGTTGATTTTCTTTTTTGTGAAGAATTGAGTGAAATCTTTCTTTTCTCATTTAGACAAGGATTGTGCTAGATAGATGAGCTGAGGAGCTTCTGTTGTTCCCAGATTTACTTCCTGTGTTGGTTCTATGAGTACTGAGGATATTTCTTGAAGATGATTAGGGAGGAGATCAAGTTACCCATCCTCAGGTGCCTTAGAAAGGTTTTCACCATTGGATACGCCTTTTGTTTTTACTATTTTTGGATCTGACACTGCCATGAGGTGGTTTTCACCATCAATCCTTTTTTTATTTTTATCTTTTTTCTTTAGGCTAAGGAACTTGATGTCTCCCTCTATCACGCTTACACTCGTTCCACTGGTGGAAGAGGTAAGGGGTTCAATAGCGTTTAGGTAGCAAACCAAAGTACAATCGTTAGGAGTAGAAATGAGATCTAGGGAGGCATCATGATCCCATTCAATTAATTTAGGATGGACAAGGGGTAAGGGTTCGATAGGTTCCAAGGATAGCACCAAGTTATCCCAATCATGGTCTTCAATGGGCAAGAGGAGATCAGTGATAGCACTGTCTGAAGGGTTGCCTATATCACAAATTGTCCTAGTTCATCTACCAGAGTCATTATTGGTAGTTCGAGGATTCAATCTGTTTGACCTAGCGTTGTTATTTTCTCTTGTCTCTTGAGAAGCCATACATTCTAGAAATACACTCATCGGCATAACCTGAATTCTCCTAGATGGAACATGTGGTGGGGCAGCCATATCTAGTTCTTGAAGGTCTTTGAGATTCCAAATGTCACCACTTCCTTCTAGCTCTTGAACATCCCTAAGATCCCAAGTGTCATCATTTTCTTCTATTTCATTCTCCCATTGTGCCCATGGTCCATGGCTATAGCTAGTGGAGATATGATCATTTCTATTGCTCATGGATGTATCGGCATGGCTAAAATGTCTGTCAGTGTCCCAATCTTGCGTAGCTAATGCAAGATAATTCTCAGGCTCTCTCCCAAAATTTTAGTTTGTGTTGCACGGGAGAGGTGGTCTATCTTCTTCTTCAAAGTCATCATTAGGAATGGGAATGTGTTCTAGTTTGAGGTGTTCGCTCAGCGGTTCATTGGTATGGATATTGTCTTCGTGCAAAACATATGATGCAAAATTGTCAACCACATCTACCTCAATATCCATTGTAGCGTCAGAGAAGGAGTCCCATTCATACTCATTAGAGTTTGTATCAATTGAATGGGGTAAATCTAACACATGCACAGGAGTCACAACTTGCCCCCGGTTAGGATGTTGTCCTGTTAGAGTAGTGCTTGGACCATAATCAAACTAAATAGGAACTCAATCTCTGTCTTCCAAAAAATGAGAGAGAGTCCTTAGGACACTTAGGTAATCATGGTATTCATTTTGCCAATCCACACTATGTTTAGTGGAATCATCTTCTAATTTTGTAGAGGCACGAGGAGAGACCTCTTCAACATCATGTACTCCATTGTTTGAAAAGTGTGGTAGGTCAAGGAAATGGGAAGTGAAGACAAGTTGCCCCCATTTAGGGTGTCTATCCATCAATCCTTGGGTTGGTATTTCCATAGTACTAGTGGTGCTGGACCCGTTTGGTTTAAAGGGAGTTCTATAGAACGAGGGGACATATGGTTCCCCTTGATATGTTGGATTGTCAACAACGGAACTCATTAACTACTCAAAGGGGAGAGGGATGATTTCATCTCCGCTATTAGTGTCTGTGTTGTAGATATCTATGTGAGTGCTGTTAGGATGATTATTCTCAGGAGGAGAATGAGCCTTATCTTCATGGTACCCTATGCCTGTTTTATTTGTGGGATCCCAAAATTCAGCACAAAGAGGCTCCACGAGGCCTTTATCTTTTCCCAAGGTCCTTTACCTGTATAGCCCATTTATCTCATCATCTGATATCCCTTCCCGTATTTATCTAGGCAGATTTCCACATGTGTTACTTAATTAGTTTGCTCTCCATCCCTATACAACCAGGCGAGAATAGCCTTTTCTTCATTTTCCTCTGAAAGTGATACCTGTGCTTTCACCATTCCAGTTCCCTCATGTATTTCCACTTGTTTTCCTTTAAAATGTGGGAAAGATGAGGATGGCATGCCATTAGATCTAGGGGAGGCAAGGAAAGAAGTCAGGTGATATTCCCCCATGCTTGTGTTGTGAATTTCAAGTTTTACCTCAAGGTCTTGCATAAGTGCTTTTTGAGCTGCTTCATAATGTTGTAACACCTCCTTATTGTGTGGAACCATGATGTCAGCTTGCTTTAGGGTATTACAAGAGTAAGTGTTATCAGTTGGAATAGTTACCTCTACTCCATTATAGGGGAATTTCACACATTGGTGGTATGTGGATGGGACTGCCTGCATATCATGGATCCAAGGTCTCCCTAGCAGTATATTGTATGCAAGAGGTAGATCAAGTACCTGGCATGTGAAATTCCTTTCAATAGGACCCACCCTGATCAAGAGCACTATAAGCCCTTTGGATGATCGTTCTTCTTCATCGTATGCTTTTATACTAATTTTCTTTCGAGGATCAATAGTGAGTTCAGAAAACCCTAGTTATCTGACTAGCTTGAGGGTACAAATATTTAACCCAGTGCATCCATCTATCAAAACATGCCTGACTTGGTGTTTGTGAATCAAAACCTCTATGTGCAGAGGTTGATTATGTGGGCGACTAAGATGTTTTTTGTCTTCCTCTGAGAAAGACACGTAGTGAGGGGTAGTCAGATGATTAACCATAGTGTGAAATTGACTGATATCAAGGCCCTTAGGAACATTGGTTTTAATAAGCGCATTTTCAAGGACTTCCTTATGTGAGGGTGAGAGTTTCAACAACTCTAATATAGAAATATGAGCAGGATTTTGTTGTAACTAATCGATGAAATTGTAGCTGGTAGAGGCTTGTTTGGATGATGATGGGTTGTCTATTGGCACCATTGTTTGTTTAGATGTGGATGCCACTCCTTTAAGGGTGACTTTGTTTTGACCTCTAGTAACTGCGTTAGTAGAATTAGGTTCCTTATCTTTGATAACGATCACATTGACAAATTTGTCCGAGGGTTCAAGCATGTGAATCACATTGTCAGCGTGGGTAGATGTGTGATTGACAATAGCTCTTGCATTTTGTGATGATTCACCATTTTCATAGGATGGCAAAGGTTGCTTGAAAGCTTTGTGATCATCATTCAAGCCGTGGGTACCGACCGTGATGGTTTTGTTGTCAATCAAATCTTGTATCACGTGTTTCAATTTCATACACTCATCCGTCAAATGTCCTTTATTCTTATGAAATTCACAGTAGTGGTCATCATTCTACCATCGTGGTTTTACCTCAGGTTCCCATGGTTTTGAATTAGGGATCGTAATAATCTTATTGGCAACCAATGTCTTTAGCGCATCTTCCAAAGACTCTCCAAGAGGAGTGAAATTTCATTTTGGTCAAGGAATCCATGGTGCCTTGTCCTTTTGTGTACTTTCAATACTTTTAGAGTTCTTAGGAGAAACTAAACTTTGCCTGGCTCCTTGTATGCTAGTAGCAAGGTTGAACACTGGTTCATTAGATTTAATTTTAGGGGAGTCAACGACGCCATCATTGACTACGTTGCAATTCTTGTTTTAGTATTTGATCTTGTCCTTACCATTGTTATTGTTGTTGGATTTGTTGTCTTTATTCAAATTAATATCTCCCCTTCTGACGAGAACATCCTCGATTCTCATGGCGTTATCAACCAAGTCACTAAAGGAAGTATGTTTTTGCATTTGCGTTGCATAGTTCATTTCAGGAACCAAATTATTGATGAAGATGTCAATCTTTTTGGGCTCTGGTATTTGTCTAAGGTACCTTACGAATACCCCTCTCCATCTTTGTAGAAACTTAACAAAAGGTTCGCCCGTGTGCTGCTTGGTGTTGCAAAGATTGAGCATAGTGACCGTATGTAAGATATTGTAGTAGTAAAGTTGGATGAATTTTTTAACCAGTTCATCGAATGTTTGTATGCATGGCGTGAGCTTTATGAACCATTCTAGAGTGTGGCCACTAAGACTATGAGGGAATAATCGCATCAAATATGTTTGTTCATGCATAAACTCCATGCTAAGGGTGCATAATTCCCTCACATGATCTTTGGGATCACCTTCTCCATTGTATTTATTGTACTTGGGGATTTCAACCTTTGGAGGAAAAGGTGACATGTGCAAGTTCTTAGCAAATGGGAACATGCAAATGGACTCCAATGAGTACTTTCTGGGAGGTTGTTCTTTTTCCTTTTTGAGCTTTTGCATCTCATATCCTGTAATTGTTGATTAAGTATAGTAATGGGTGACTCTTCCTCTTGTTGTATGAGTCCCTCAATGTTGAAGTCAGGTGGAAGATTGACACCTGCTGAGACTAGATGCATAAAATACTTATCCTTGTCTAATTGTATGATGGTTTGCACCATATTTTGAAAGTGTTTGTCTTGTTGGCACTTCCTAATATCTTTGGAAGTGGGTTCTTTTATAGAAGAAGAAGCGCTAGTATGTTGACTTTGATGTTCATGTTGGGATCCCCAATCGCAGGCCGACATCGTTGATGTGTTGTGGGCAGCCAAGTTTGAGGAATCAAACAATGGTATTGTTGGTTGACGATTTAGAATGTCCTTTCGTGAGATCTCTTGATTTGTCTTGGGTTTTTGACAAGAAGGTAAATCTTAAGTAAAGTCGTCTATAGCTTTTCCCTTAGAATCAAGATCAGGCTTTTGACTTCTCATTTGGACCATGTATGACAATCTGTGACTAACATTGCTAGAGTATCAATATGTCAAGTCAATTGTCAAAGCTTAAATATTTGCTTGATGAAGAAAAAGGAATGGTTTGGTTGTTGAACTTGTGCAAGGTATCGCGCTTTTGAGGTCTGAATACCTGCTAAGATGACACTTTTGACAAAGTTGATAAAGAACCAAAGATAAAGAGCCAATATGATTGAGAGATTTGTGAAAAGCTAGGACAAAAGGATAGTGAAAAGTATAACCACCAGATTTGAGAGCTAAAAAGACTATGACAAGGTGTGATAGTTGTTCTTACAAAGATGTGACCAAGGAACAAATATTTTAATGTTGGCCTGTTCCCAACTCAAGTCTCATACGACAATACAGGGGTCTTCAGACGACAATACAGGGGTCCTCATATGAGTTGCTACCTCTAGACATGTTCCCATACGACAAATGAAATAGTCTGAAACAACAAAAGACTTTAGGACAATTTTCCACTTGTGTGTAAGAATTTTTGGATAATTTCATCTAAAATGTGAGGTGAAAGTCTTGATGTTTTTCTTTTGTCTGTTGTCAAAGTGTTTATGTTTGAGAGATATTTTTCAAGTTTCAAAGTGTACATGCACGTCAAACACAAGATGTAAAGAACCAAACACTTTCTACCCTATAGTCAATTTGGCTTAGTATCACAATCTTTGCCCACGCTTGATATTCCTTTGCCTCACAAAGTGATATTGGCTTTTGCTGGGACTAGGCACGTTGTGGGTTTTGGAAAGAGACTCAATGCTCAAATCGCATAAGCTCCCCCATGCCACATTCATGCTTTCAAACATCCTTGGGAATACATATGTTGGGTGTAAAAATTTTGGGGTGATTTGGGTAAAGTCCACTTGTATCAATCCTTGCACAAATATTGGGATACTTTCAGAGGTAGATCGGGTAGCCTCTATCTAAAGGTGTGTAGTAAGTTCATTCGTTCATGACTATCCCCTGTAGTTTTGCAAGCAAAATTAAGGCATATAGCCCTACAAACACCCAAAATGTATAGTCTTGCAAACAAGATTGAGACCTCTCGGCCCTACACAAGTTGAATGTATCTCCCTTGTAGTCTTGTAAACAAGATTGAGACCAAAAATGGCCCTACAAGCGCCAATTCAAATGTAGCTCTTTCTTAGCAAGACAAGGGCAACAAGGCCCTAAAAATGAGAAAGCATTGAAGATAAAACTAGCCATGTCTTCCCTCTCTTTGGATTGAAGGAAGCATTTGATTATAGTGGGGTGGAAGTAGCCAGGTTTGCTTGTTCCCCACTTAGGTCGTTCCCAGGAGATTACTCCCTTGACAGGCCCTCTAAAGGTTTAGCTTGAAAACTAAATGTATTGGCAACAAAAAGGAGTCTAGATTTATGATTTTCCCTCAAGGAGAAAAGAGCATACTCTTTCTATCCAATATTGTTTTCTCCACACACACACAAGACACACTTTAAGTTCTTTTCCCCAAAGATTTAATTTCTTAGCACAAAGTAAGTGAGTCTAGGTTTTTGATCTTCCCAAAGGGAAGAGAGCATACTCCCCTAACACTTGCATCAAGACAAACAAAAAGATCCTTCTAATTAATCTATGTGCCTATGAATCAAAGGAAAATGCTAACAAGCATGATCATTTGGTTGATGCGATTTCGAGGAAACCTGCAAACACCATTAGTAGTTTCAAAACTTTCTTTGACAAGTGTCCTACTAGCACAAATCATTAGTAGTTATATCAAGAAAAGTAGTGTGCAAGTATAGCTTTGGCAAGCAAATCTTCCTCAAAAATGTTATGCAAAAAACCAGTTAGGCTGCAAAAAAAGATAATAAAAAGACCAAAGAAGACATGCCAAGGATTAGAAAGCAAAAATTAGCCCAAGAGAAACCCTAAAAATTCTTTCTATTTTTGAAATGACAAAGTACATAATACAGACTGGTGTCAAATCTCGTAATACAAAACAGGGGTTGTCATACGACAAAACAGAGTCTCACCAAAGCTCATACGACAAATCTAATGCTATGATACGACAAAAGGTAGTTTATAAAAGCTCATACGACAATACACCTGTTCTCATATGACAAAGTACCAATCTAAAAATTTTCATACGACAGAGAACAGTACGACAGAAAATGCAGTTTCGTAAAAAATATGCAAGAAATCATAAAAATGGAGCAAAACACAACTTAATGCCCCACGGTGGACACCAAAAATGTGTGTGGTAAAATGTGTGACTAGAATCTGCAACCAAACACTTCAATAAACCATTGCATCAAAAGGGGGTTAGCAAAAGCATAAGATTCAAAAACATGGTAAAAAAAACCCTTAGAAATCGGCTTATTGCTTCCTAGTTGAAGCGAGTATGATTCTCATGTTTGTCCATCAGATTAGACATAGAGAAATCAGTGACTTGACTACTCCAAAATGGAAGATTCAATGCAATATGTAGCAAGATGCATAGACTTGCATGCTTTTCTCTTGAAAGCTTGAAAATGAGAGTGCATAGACTATCAAATGAGATGCATAGTAACTATGGTAAATGAAAGTAGAATGCAAGATTTAAACTAGAAATGGAGCTATGAGATGATAACTAGAATGCCATTAAGCTAAGAAATGAAGCTAAACAATGTAAGAAATGCAAGAAACTAGCATGAGAGTAAATAAACTATGAATGCACTATGAAATCTAGGATGAAAATAACATTATAACTCTACTCCAAGTCTTCTTGTTATCTACCACTATATTGAGCAAGGGAGCTATCCCTTTTATAAGAGATTCCAAGGAAGGAGTGGTTGAGATTAAGAGGCAAAAGAATTTGATCAACGGTGGTGATGCAATTCCTCTCAATCCATGTGAGATGATAAAGTGATTTTGATTGGCCAACTTATGAGGAGAATAAGACAAAATTGGTAGTTTCCTCTCTTTTATTTGTTTTATTTGATTTTTGAGTGCACACCCATGTGTGAATGGGTTCACTTTTTGAGACTTAGGACCTTTTGATTTTATCCCAATATTTATGCTTTTTGGATTTAGGCTTTGATGATTGATGATTTGATTCAACAAGTTAGGATTAAAATTATATAAGCAAGTTTGATTAAATGCTCAATAGTTTAGAGTCTAGAAATAATGTCTTAGATTTAAGATTTATTAAGACCAAATATTTGAGAAAAGGGGGCCATGGGTTTACTAGACCATTTTTGGGTGATTACAACTGATAATGGAGGGCAATTTAAGAACAATGATATAACTAAACTCTGCGATAAGTTCAGAATCAAACAACATTGTTCTTCTATTTATTATCTACAAGGAAATGGGTAGGCTGAGGCCTCAAATAAGAAGCTATTGAAAATATTGCATCGTACTATGAATAATTTAGGAAAGGATTGGCATCTGTAGCTCAATCCTGCATTATGGGCCTACAAAATAAGCATTAGAACAGCTACTAGAGCAACACCTTTTTCTCTAGTGTATGGAACAAAATTGGTCCTACTCATAGAAGTAGAGATCCTATCTTTGAGGGTTTCTTTACATAGACTGATAACATATGAAGACCGTAGAATCTCTATACTATAAGAGCTAGAATATCTAAATGAGTGTCAACAAGTGGTGTTTGATCATCTCAGAGTATATTAGAAGAGAATGTAAAGAGGATACAATAAAAAGGTCAAACCTAGAGAGCTTCAAGTTGGTGACCTAGTGTTGAGAGAAAACCTCATACTCAATCACATCAAGAACAAAAGGGGAAGTTCAAACCCAACTGGTTGGATCCCTACATCATTACTACAACATTTGGATTTGGATCCTATCAGCTCTCTACACCAGAAGGAGAATAGCTCTAGGAGCCCATCAACACTCTCCACCTGAAGAAAGTCTACACTTGAGCATTCTTTGTATCCAACAACATGTACATATCTACATTGTTTTAAAAAAAGATAGAAAAAGTGAAAAATGTCCCGAAGAAAAGCTAAAAACTGGAAAAATTCCTGAAAAATGGTTATCTTGATGAAAACATAGCAATAGGTACCTTGATAATAATTTTAAAAAATACACAAAAAAAAGAAAAGTGCCTCCGTAAAAACCTAGTAAACAAGTGCCTTGGTATAAAAATATAATCTCTACCAAGTAGGTGAAACCCTGGTAAACATGCACCTCTTGTACTCAAGCGCCCCTTCTATCAACGCAAGTCTTGGCATCCTTCATGCTTTCTTGCCATTTTCTTCAATTTGTACATAGCTTTCACTCACTTTTGTGACACATTAGCTTTTTTGAAAACCCTCGTGGCTTGAAACCGATCACAATCATAGTCTGGGGGCAATCAAATCGGCTTTGTCCCAGCAGTCTAAGTCAAGTCAGTTGTTTGGCACAATGCCATCATGTATTGGAGTTTGTTTTCATCTCGGTCCTAAGGTATCACTTGTTACTAGGGGGAAAGTACTCCAATTTGATCAATCTGATGAACCAAACCAGAGGCTGTATCTTAGTCTTTTCTGATGGACAGTTTGCCACTTAAAAAATGGTGTTTCTCAACACCCTAATAAACAATGTTTCTTAACACTACTGTTTGGACACATCTATGTTTTTCAACACACATTGGATAACACAACATGAACCTTAATATTGGCTTAATAACACTCATGCACACAAGTGTGTTTATCCACACTATACACTCACAAGCATGATGGTGTTTCTCAACACCTTATACACACAAACATATAATGCTCACAAACTTTTTGAAGGTATGTTGAACATTTTCTTGGATGTTTTATGTTATCAATGCTTTTTTCTCATCTTTTCTTTGATTTTTGCTTGGTTGTGTGGTCTCGATGATCCTACAACATCAAAATAAACTGGGTATCTGTGATAAGAGATTATGCATTAAGGTGTAAAAGCCTCACATACATCGACTCCATTTACTTGCATGACAAGGTGAGGTCAACACTATCTCCTTGACTATTATTAATCTGTCTATTTACACAAGATCACACTCATGGTTATCTCAGCTATGTATGTCTCGATACTGGTGTACACTTGCAACATCAACTAGAAAAAATGTTCAGGTCATCTTGGCTTTAATACCTTGATGCTCACATTGGTTTCCCACATATTATTCGATGAAATTCATACTCATATCCTTATGGTCATAGTGGCGCCAGTAAGGGTTGTATCGACTCTGATGTCCAAAATGCTCAGTGATGAAAATATCAAACAAAAATCCAGTGACTAAGTGTTAGGTTGCATTCATGTTATCTCTTGCATTGTAGTTTGATAGCATGATAAAATTACAATTTTCTCTCTCCAGTGGAAGGTAAGGCTTGAATTCAAAGTGATCATCATCTTCTCTCATCAAATGGTCAATTGTGTATCATCATCAAAGATATGATCGACTACCTGTGTATTGACAAAACAATTTCTTATAGAAGATGTTAAAAACATTGCATATAAACATATCATGTAGACTTATAAATGCATTTCACATCATATAGAAACATTCCATATCCATTATGAAATCATTTTCATCCATATATATGCATCATAAAATAAATCAAAAACATCATAAATGTATTGCATTAACATAAGTAACATCATATCCATCCATTTGAAAATCAGATAAACATTGTATTTAAATATGCATCTCTATGAACATCATCCATCACATAATCCATTTGCATAATAAATGAGAGTAATCATCATAAATCATAAGTGTACATGATCATAAAAGAAAGTGCATCCATATAGAGAATCATGTAGGAAATTAAAACACCTCATTAACATCTCATAACATCAATAAACATAGTATGATGAGATCAAATCATATGTCTCTATATATGATCAATGTCATGGGGTATGTAAAAATCTCAAAATATACAACTATCATAAGAGAAAGTCTTTGTATACAATGCCAAAAATGGGTACAAAATATGGAAGTATAAAAAATATGGAACATCAGAAGCTAACTCTCAGAAACATCCTTTGCATCATCAGGAATATGTGGTGGTGGAGGTGGAGGTGGAACAATCTCATCGGCCTATGGCATATGTGCACCCTCTGACTGAACCATATACTATTAATATGGGATGACATGTCTGTCTAAAGGAATAAAAGCACTTTATGCTGCAACATAATATGTTTCCCAACTCCTCTACTGAGTAGCATCATGTTAGATCAACTATCAAGGTCGCTATCCTCTAATCACACTTGGATATCAGGTCATCTATTCGTTGATCCCGCTCCACTATCCTAGACTGGGCCACAACTATCTCATTTGTAAACCTTGAAGCTTGTCTTTGAGGGCGTGGATAGTGTCCTGAGGTTTCCTCTATCTCAGAGCCTCTCCCTCACCACCCACCTGCTACTAATCACCACCAACTGACCCATCTCTATGTTGCCTAACATTTTGGGTGGCCTCATCTATTTTCTCTCCTTGTATCTGTGCAGTCTCATCTCTCATCTAGACACCTATTGTGCCACTAGGACTAGGATCTATTATTCCAACTAAACCAAGAGTACCTACCTCTCCTCTCTTGCGTTCTCTTGTACTAGGTGTCTCTCTACTAGAACTAGCACCAAGATATCCACCAGGTCACTTATGTGTTGTATCTCGTCTACCATGTGTTGGTGGAGGAGGGGGAGGACCATCATCATCGTCCTCCATCCTAGGAATTGGGGTAGTTGGGTCTGTGAAACAAGGAAAAGGGTGTCAAGAAAATACTCTGCGTACTCGGGAGTCATCCCAACATCAGAAACAACATCAAGATAATCACATCTATCTCTCTTGATGGTGCTCAAATCCTACATGGCTATAGCAGGAAAAAATCTAGGCCCCCATCCCGTGCATACCTCATCCGCATAGCGGGAATATATTGTAAAATCCTGTGGTCAGCAATACTATCAAAGAACCCATGAAACAAAAAAATGCTCCACTACAGTGGAAGTGTGACCAATCAAAAGGATGGATAACAAACATATCCCTCTATTGCGACCTCTAGTCTCCCCACTCCTTCGTGCCTAGGTAGGGCATCTAGATGACAACTGTCATAGCATCAATCTTACATCTCCGGTAGGAAGTCTTCCCCAAGCGGGGAAGGACAATATAACCTGTGTATTGATAAATGAATGGATACCCAACTACACGAGAATCATTGAAAATGGGCTTGCAGATAGGGAGGTGCTCCCATGCCCAGATCTAAAGAAATAGAACTCATGTTGCTAGAATCCTCATACCACTATAAAAAACCTCATGAAGCTCACAATACATATGACCTAGGAGACAAGAATCCCACCCTAACTTCATTGGTCTAGGCAGAAAATCCTCTAAGACTAGTCCTCACCCACACTGAAATCCAGGTTGTCCTCTATTAGGTATGATAAGGCACCCTATGAACCCGACCATCACACAAGCTAGAGTAAACTACTGGGAATATGGGGTCATCATAGTATCATATCCCACCCATCTCTCTAAGATATCCCCATCCCAAAATATCCTACAAACAACAAGCATACCAGGACGCTGAGCTGACTCATACTGTACAAGTCGATCAGAGAAGAGGATAGAGAGGAGGTGATATAAATCCTTGGGAGTTACAGTCATCTCCGCGGTCGGTAAGTGAAAAGTGTTGTTCTCACTGTGGAATCTCTCCACAAGATCCATCAATAATCTATGATTAATCCAGATATCAAGAATATGGTATAACCAACCGAATCCACATTCTGCTACAACTGTCAAGTCATTCTTAGAGAGATATTGTACTAGTCTCATCATTGGTGAGTACATGATCCAGAAATAAATATCTAATACCACCTCCTACAAGAAAAGAATCAATCATCAATATGACATCCAAACAACGTATACAAAAGCTAGAAAATATACTGATGAAATCAAATCAACAATCAGACAAAGTGGAATTTTGTGTTTATTGCTTCAAAATTGTTCATTTTTTTTTAGTATGAGTAAAGACAAAACACCATATTTTCGTACGAGCATTTGTCACATACATTACGAGTAATATATTTGATACGAGCAAAGACAATATGCAATATGAGTAAAGGTGCAAAACATACCATTCTTATGACTAAAGGGAACTCACCATATGATAAAACTAATAATGCCATATGAGCAAAGAATTGTTTATAGTTACTCATACGAGTCTCCCGAGAGTCCGTACGAGCAATCGAGGATCACAACCTAAAAATAACAAAACCATGCAAAAATTCAATCAAAAATAGGAAAATGTTCAGGCACTTATTGTTGATCCATAGTTTCATGGCCAGTTGTGGATCCGTTGCTTCTCAAATTGATGGTTTTGGACAGGAATCACCATTTGCACTCACAAAAGGTTTTTGAAATTTTAAACTAAGAGTGAAAATGAATTGAAAATGACCCTTTTTAGCCCTTATATAGGCTTTTGACCTAATTTTCAACTTGCTCTGATTCATGTATAAATTGCACCCTTGTCTAATTTAACCATCTCAGGTCCATTTTTGAGATTGAAATCAAAATATGAGATCATTTTATTTGTACAAATCACAATTTGACTTTTTAGTCAAACGTAGTTGACCACTTGCACAATCAATCTTTTGAACTTCAAGCAAAAGGGAATTTCTCCTCAAAACAATTAATGTACCAAAATTTTAGTCAAACTTGGTCAAACCTTGCCGGAATATTGGTCAAATGTGATCAACAAGACCTAAAAAAAGTGCAGAAAGTGTCCTAAATGCTTACAACCTAATCAAAATCAGATCAATCTCTTCCTACATCATTTCATCAATCAAATTACTTCTGATCACTGGGGCACCTAACCATATTTCAATTTCTCTCATTAGGGGCATGGTCATGACATCAACAATCCAATGATCACATCATCAAACATTGAGAAATATGTGAATCTTTAATCAAGCAATCAAACCATCAAATCAAACAAGACCTCATCACAAGGGGCATCTCAGCTTCATCGCACCACATCAAGTTGAGATTCTTTGTGATTAGTAAATCTCTAGGGCATGTCGCTTTCATCACTTCACATAGAATTGATCTATTGTGCTCATTAAACAATTGGCTTCATCGCATTATATCAAGTCAATTTCGCTAATTGATCTTTTAAAGGTAATCAGTTTCATCACATTACATCAAACTATTTATTCATTCAAGCCAATCCAACAGTTTAAGAGGCTTTCTAGCATTGATCAATATCATTGCATCAAATCAAATTAGTTATTTGTCATTATCAATCATCATACATCAATTAAATGAGTGTTTAGTTTCAACGCTTCACATCAAACTGACCATTCTAATCTATCTTCATGAGTTCTAATGTAATCAAGTTCGGAATCGATATCTTTGAATCAATCGACTTGAGAGTAGTTTCATCACTTCACATCAAACTATTCTTGGTCTCAACACCAGCTAATCTTTGAGTCAATGTGTTGATCACACATTAATTCAAAGAGGGGAAAATATAATCACCAAAAAATGGTCTACAAAATCCTAAGCCTCTAATCTCGACTATTCGTCAAGAAAACCCCAATCTTGATTAAATCCCCTAATTCCTAATCTAAGGCAATTCAACTTATCAATCTAATTTGACCTAAATTATAGGTGTCATTCAATCATTGGATTTGATCCTATTTAATTAATTAATTACAAAATCCTAATGTTGTTGACAATTAAATCAACCTTATACTATTTATTTAATTAATGTCTTAGGATATTAATTAAATAAATAAGAATTATCAATTAATCACAAGAAGGGATTAAATTAATTATGTCATCACAATTTGGAGAAAAATGCATTAAACCATTTAAATAATAAAAAATGATTGATCAAATCAAATTAGTTCAATTAACTAAACATTATCTCCTTATCATTTTGGAAACAAATCAATTAACTATTCAATTAGTTTTTCTAACTCATCATTCAATTTAGCAACTTCCAAAATGACTGATTAATCATTGGAGCTAACTGATTCTTCAACTTTGAGTCTCAACCAATCAAATCAATTGCACACTAATCGTGCTAGTCTGGGATCAATCTCAATCGTCAGTCTTTAATCGATCTTGTGCGTCCATTTTTTAGAGGGTTTCTATATAATCAGGCCTCCATTCTTCTAAAAGAGAGAATTGGTGAAGTAGAGAAACATTGTCAAGTTGGTGATAGATTATTTTTAATTTCTTATCATATTCATAGTTCATTTAGTTTACTTGCATTTGCATAATTAAATCATAGGAATCTTACTTTCAGTTTCTCAATAATGGATTAATCTTGGCTTAATTTGGATGAATTTGCATTTCATTTAGCTTAGCTTTCAAAATCCTTCATTTATATAGGATCTATAGTCACTATATTTTGTGATGATCTAAGAGCAAAGTTCATACTCCTATTTACTAGAAGAAAATGAGTCGCTTTGATTGATTTGTGCATCATTTTTTAATTTGTTTAATCAATCACACAATGATTCAATGAAGTGTTTGTGTTATCTAGCCAAGTCGCATTTTCACACACACTTCCCATTACCAACAACAACCTAAACATTAACATTTATTTGTTCTTCCTCTTCACTGTCACTTGGAAAAATCACCAGAGAAAAGCAATAGTCCCGACACATCCATATGACACTCCTTTCTTGATTACCAGAGGACAAAGCATATGGAGAAATCATTTTTCTACTTTTTCCCTTATCTTTTCCTTCTTCATCACCAACAGACAGTTCTTCCACAACTTAAATCCTTGTAGCACCAACATCCTTTGATGTCTCAATAATGCTCATACATGACAACATAATTGGCAAAACAATTTTAAACTCTACCTCTTCTATGTAGCATAAATCAACATAGAAGACAATATCATCCTTAAACCAATTCCACAAAGTCGTCCTATCCTCCAACTCGTTAAAGAATCTTCTATAGTCAACAACACTATTAATCAACCTATCCAAATGCATAACATTTCTCCAATCTAGATTTGAACACCACTAAGTATGAAGAATCTTTGACACAACCAAACATACAGTCACCTTTCTAGATCATGAAACACAAATCTTGCCTCCATAAAAGCCCCCACACCATATTGCCATGCTGAGAAGATAGTCAACATCTACCCTCGACAGGGAAAATATATTTATATGAAAAATTCCCTTCAGATCCTGTAGTTTGAGTCATTTAATAAAGGAGGAAACAACATATGAAATGGATGCCAGAGCACCATAAACAACACATTTTAAACATTTCACCTTCCCAGATGTTGTGTCACATAAACTACTTAAAAGAATTGCTCTTGCTTTCATATTAGATTTCTTTTGTTTTTCTTCATCAGTAGTCAAAGGTCTTCCAAAAGGAGGATAGAAGTAAGTTTGTATAAACTCTCAAATATCATTCTACAATGTTTCCAGATACGCTTCTATCTTGTCCTTCCAATAAGGAAAATTAGTGCCATCAAATATAGAGTCTAAAAGTGTAAGTTTTACGCCATCCTGGACCTGCCTCAAGCGGTTAAGCTTCGTAAAGAGGAACCATGCTTTGAGACCAATTATTGAACACACTCTACATTCTGATAGGAGGGGTGGTGAATTGAAATAAACCAAAATCACACTTGAGTACACAACTAAATTCAATATTCACCAATAAAACATGGACACCAAGATTTTATACGTGGAAAAGCAAAACTGGGAAAAACCACGATGAGCGCTTGCAGGCCACAAAGCTAGTTCACTGGTATATATAGTATGATTACAAAATATGGTAGGAACTCATTGCTTCAGACTTGCAATGAGAGGCTCACTGCCAATACAACAATGAATACAAATAGGAGCTCACTGCTCCTGACTTGCAAATAGAGGCTCATTGCCAAAGTAGAAAGATACTACAACAAACTTGTGCATCCAAGACTCATTGACCTAGGGACAAGGTACATACAAATCTTCACAATAGATAAAGAGAAAATATCTTGATAATGCAGTTGATCTGCACAACACTGTCAACCTCAACAACACACTGTTATTAAATTTTCTTCTCTGTCATGATCACAAAATAGCAGTCTCAAAAACCAAACTCTGCTCTTATGGAACTCTGCAAATAGATCTTCCCTGGTTTGCCCAAAACTCACTTGCACACCCTTACCTTTTTCCAAAGCACAAATTGTACTTATATACATGAAGATAGATAATTGGGGATTACAACAAGGTCGGACATGCCAATATAATATTACAATTAAGTTACAAGTCAGCCATGGAAACATGAAATAAAAATAAGGTCTAATGCAAGAAGCATCCAGACCGAAACATAGATTATACTTAACATGGACCCAATTGGATAAGAGATAAAAATTAAATACATAGGTGACACATAACACAAACCCACCCAGATAACAGATAGACATTAAATGCAATACCCAGACCAAATATATGAATCATGATTCACTCTAGGAGAGAGAGGCACCATGAACACGCTACACATAGCCCAATGTCAGATCCACAATTACTGGAACAACTTCCATATCCATCTCAAATGTGTAGAACCACACTAACAAAAGAACCAATTAACTTCCAATTGTGTCTCGACCTCCACATGCCATGTCAAAAACCATATTTCAATCTCTCCACACTTTGTTTCAAAATCCATCACAACACATTCCCATATCAGATTAGGAACTGATCTTAACTACAACACTAAATGACATTATTTCTACAACATCGGGAAGAATTTTCAGAACACAATAAAACAACAAAACCAAGACCAAAGCCTGAATACAATTCAAATCACATTTGCGTACCTTCAACCTTGGATTTGAGAGTAGGAACCTTTCGGAAAACACAACTGAATACCTGCTATCTTTAACTGCATAACTCTGTCACAGAACCACATAACTCTGAAGCATATAATACAATATCTAGAATACATCCTTGTCTTCCACTATTATGTAGCACTGAATACATACCTATCTTCCATTGTTCTTGTAACACTAAATACATACTTGTCTTCTACTGTTATATAGGTTCAATAGCACTAACATACCCAAAACACAATCTTACTTCTCCAAATATAGTAGACTTACAGACCACTGTGTTTAACATCAATGACAACAAACAACCAAACATATATTTCCAACACTACTTGATCCTATTGAGCCATCTTCCTTCCAATTGTGTAATTAGGAAAAAGGTGGATCCCACACATATTCCTTCATCATCCTATCTACCCTTTTTCTTATAGTACAACTAGGTCTCTATATTGAAAAGAAATGGTGAATGCAATTATAGTTTCAAGTATTGGATTTATAGGCCCCCTTACATGATATTTTTGGGAATAGAATATTGGGGGATGCAATTCAAGATGTGAGTGATGTACTTTCCAAACACGGAAAGGTGTAGGCTACAATAGGCTACCATATCATGCCAAATGAGTAAAATGATAAAAAAAAAATAGCTTGGCACAAATTTCATGAAATCTATAAATGTATTAGATGGGTGCAAACCAACACATACACTTTTCACTCTATTAGATGATGTGGTCATTTAGGTACGACCACTTTTTGTGGTCCAAACTATGACAAATAATGCTATTTATTTATTTATTTTTGGATAAAACACATAGTGAATGTAGTATATTAATAGTAAAGGAAATTACAAAAGGAAATACATGCAAGGAATGGCTGATCAAAATATGGGAAGCATAATTCGACCATGAAAGCAACAAAAAACTAACAAACTAGGAGAAGTACTCAACTAGTGGCTCTAAGCTACTAAAGACTAAGACCCAGAGAATGGAAGGAGTCCAAGACAAGCTGTACAATACGATTACAAAAATCTAAACAAAATACTGGATAACAACAATAAAATAGATCATGTTCTTGTCTTCTTGTCATGTTCTCAAGTTCACTACCCAACACCTTTTGTTTTTTCCCCTCTTGTTGCTAATATCGCTACACTCTGCCCAGATTCCTCCACCTTGTTCAGGTTTGATCCACCAGTCATTTCGTTTCTCTTCCATGATGTTTTTTGTTGATTTTTCTTTGTTGTTTTGAGCTGACTGTATCTTTTTCAGTGGCTTTAGTCCTTTTTACTAGCAGCTCTCAATTGTTGATTTTTTCAATGTCCTTGGATAAGTTTTAGTTTGGTTCCCTTGCTATTCGCACATGTTGTGTTTGACTCAATCAATGAGTTGTTACATGCTTTTTACAGTCCTACAATCTGCCTGCTAAAAGTTGGATCTGATAAGATTTAAAGCAGTCCTTCATGCCTCTCATGATGAAGGATCACATGCAAAATATTTTGATTCTATTTAAAGCTTCCAGTTGCTCTCAAATAGGTAGGTCTCTTCTAATATATTAGATCTTCTCTTTTTGCTTCTATTTTGAGTGCCATATTGCTTCCATTTTGGCTGCCATTATGTATTATTGGTTGACATGTTTCTTATTTCAAAATGTCATCACATTTTGATGTGTCTTGCAACTGTGTCAATGAGTCTCTGAGACAACAATGCCATCAACTCTTTCTTATTCTCGTATTCATGATGGACGTATGTTTGAGCTTTTCTTCACTCCCTTATTGGAGATAGTTGGATGTAAGACTAATTTATTAATTCATTTTAATGGCCCACAAGAAGAGGCACGTATGATAGGCAGTTACGGTTTTAAAAAAAAAGGGGATTCCACATCTTTTGTGTAATTTTAATTGATCATTTAGAGTAGTTTCCAAGACTCCTACTTTGATGGGCAAGTGGAGTATAATTGTTTTGGGAAAAACGGTCCTCTCTCCAACTATAAATGATCTTTCAAAATGCCATCAAGTATTGAATCTGAAAAGAATGTATCGGTAAAAAGGGTAAGAGAGAGAAACTATTTTTATCTCGTGAGAGCATCCAGGAGTAACAAAAGATTTCTGCACTAGTCATTTTCAAGATTTCAGCACTAATGGACTCAGGTAAGTGATTAATGATTATTTGTTTTTCATAATGATTATTTGCATTTTTGTATTATGATATATATTCATGAAAATCATGAAAGTTCTAGGTCTTGAAATTATAACAGATGTTAATCTCATGAACATCTATTTAATATTTATATTTTGCATGTGGTATCAGAGCGTTGTTGAGACTTCTCATGTTTTTCCATTATGTTTGATGATGTTTTATACATTTTATTGGATCAAATTTTTTATGCATGCTATAAACACAAAACCATGATTTGGTTTAATACATGGTTGCTGCATAATAATTTTGTTGTATTGATTATTTTTGTTTGTTGATTTAATGTATATGCAAAATCATTATATTGATTTGAGGTCTAGGTTATGATACAGCTCGATAGCCACCAAAGTGGCCCATCCGGAATGATATGTAGATATCAATCAAATTGTTGGAGTTTAATACTTGTTTCCCATCGTTAAAAATAATGACTTTGCAAATTGCAATTATTTAATCACTACAATATTAGGTTGGCCCAAAGGTGCACCATTTTTTAAAAAGATTAATTAATTGGAATAGGATGATTGGTGGATATTCACAATTAATGGTTAGTACGAATACCCAAAGGTAACATACTTAGTTGTGAATATTTTACTAGTTAGTTCTATTAGGTGAAAGGGAATTCACCATAATGGTTAATAGTTTACCATAAGATTAACCCAAAGGTAGGTCATGGTAATACTATTTATTATTAAACCATGTATTTTCATGTTGGTTATTTAATAATAACTCTTAAAATTAATGTTGTGAACATGAATTTGTGGTTGCAGTGTCAATTCCTGTTTTGCTACATTCACATGCCTCTTTTGTTCCGATCTTGAATGGAATGAATTTATCAGATTGGAGAGAACGGGTTCAGTTTCACCTCAGTGTTCTGGATCTTGATACAACTCTTGAAACTGAGAAACCAGTTGCTATTACTGATAAAAGAAATATGGAAGAAAAGACTATATTCAAAGCATGGGAAAGATTGAATAGACTGAGCCTTAAGTTTATGCGGATGACTGTAGCAAACAACATCAAGTCAACTCTTCCTGAAATTGACAATGCTAAAGAATTTTTGAAATCTGTGGGAGAGTGTTTTCGAACTGCTGACAAATCCCTGGCTGGAACATTGATGGCTATGCTTACCACCATGAAGTTTGATGGTACACGCGGAATACATGAGCATGTCCTTGAAATGACGAATTTGGCTGCTCAATTAAAGACACTTGAGATGAAGGTGGATGAATTCTTTCTCGTGCAATTTATTTTGAACTCCCTGCCTCCTTAGTATGGGCCATTTCAGATTCACTATAACACTATTAAGGATAAGTGGAATGTGAATGAGTTGGCCAGTATGCTCAATCAAGAAGAGGCACGACTTAAGAAACATGGACAACATTCAGTTCATCTCACAACTCAAGGAGTCGAAAGGAAAGGGAAAAAGCCAAGAAAGGGCATGAAGCGAGTACCACCTAAGGCGTATGAGCCAAATCAAGGCTCTTTGGCTTATAAGAAGAAAAAGAACAGTGATAAGGGTCACTTCTGTAAAAATTTGGGACACTATCAAAAAGATTGTCAGAAACATAGGGAATCGTTCGAAAAGAGAGGTATGAATTTAATTTCTGTTTGTTTCGAGTCAAACCTAACTGAAGTTCCTTCGAATACTTGGTGGATTGATTCTGGGGCTACTAATCATGTCTCAACTATGATGCAGGGATTCCTTACAACCCAGACCACAAATCAAAATAAAAAATTTATGTTCATGGGAAGTCGGGTTAAAGCTCCAATTGAAGTCATTGGGACCTATCGTTTATTTCTAGATTCTGATTATCATTTGGATCTGTTTCAGACTCTTTATGTTCCTTCTATTTCCAAGAATTTAATTTCCTTGTCTAAACTTGATATTGATGATTACTCTTTTAAATTTGAGAATAAAAGTTTCAGTTTGTACAAATTAAAACTTGATAATCATTTTGCTGAAACTATTCTTATCCTGCATCATAATATTGGTACTAAACGTAGTCTCATGAATGAAAATTCCTCATAATTGTGGCATAAATGGCTGGGACATATTTCCAGAGAACGGTTACTGAGATTAGTAAAAGATGGGATTCTCTTAAACCTAGATTTTTCTAATTTTGGGGTATGTGTGGATTGTATTAAGGGAAAACAAACCAAACACACCAAGAAAGGTGCCACAAGAAGTAAATAACTTCTTGAGATTATACATAGAGACATTTGTGGACCTTTTGACAATCCATCTTTTGGTGGAGAGAAGTATTTTATCACCTTTATAGATGATTTCTCACGTTATGGTTATGTCTATTTGCTGCATGAAAAATCTCAATCCGTGGATGCTCTTTAGGTGTACATTACTGAGGTTGAAAGGCAACTAGACAGAAAGATGAAAATCATCAGGTTTGATAGAGGTGGGGAATACTATGGAAAGTATGATGAAATAGGGCAGTGCCTTGGCCCATTTGCTAAACTCCTTGAGAAGCATGACATATGTGCACAGTATACTATGCCTGGGATGCCACAGCAGAATGGTGTAGCTAAAAGGTGTAATCGTACTCTACTGGATATGGTTAGGAGTATGTTAAGTAATTCCAAATTACCCATGTCGTTGTGGATGCATGGTCTTAAGACTGTTGTATACTTATTAAATCGGGTTCCTAGTAAGTCAGTTCCAAAGACCCCTTTTGAACTGTGGACAGAAAGGAAACCGAGTTTGAGACACCTGCATGTTTGGGGTTGTCCGGAGGAGGTTAGAGTGTATAATCCGCATGAAAAGAAATTGGATTTTAGAACTATTAGTGGTTACTTTATTGGTTACCCTAAAAAATCCAAAGGGTATAGGTTTTATTGTTCTCACCATAGTACGATAATTGTAGAGACCGGTAATGCCAGATTCATTGAAAATGGTGAAGTTAGTGAGAGTGATAAATCACAAAGTATAGTCATCCAAGAAGTTAGGGTACGAGCCCTGTACCTATGGCTTCAAAGGAAATTGTTGTTCCTAACGTTGTTGAACAACCTGACAACATTGAACAACAAATTAATGAACCCCACTCTATAATGAGACTGTCATCAACGAACCGATAGTAGAAGAACCACAAGCAGTAGCATTAAGGAGATCTCAAAGGGAAAGGAGGTCTGCTATTTCGGATGAGTATGTGGTTTATCTACAAAAATCAGGGACATGTAAGGATCCGGTTTCGTTTTCACAAGCCATAGAAAGTAATGATTCTGCTAAATGGATTGATGTCATGAATGATGAACTGAAATCAATGGAATGAAATGGAGTCTAGGATCTTGTTGAATTTCCCAAAGGACACAAGAAAGTCGGTTGCAAATGGGTCTTTAAGACCAAACACAACACTAAGGGAAATATAGAACGACATAAAGCTAGACTCGTGGCCAAAGGTTTCACTCAGAAAGGAGGCATAGATTACAAAGAGACTTTCTCTCCTGTATCCAAGAAAGACTCACTTAGAATCATTTTAGCATTGGTGGCTCATTATGATTTGGAGTTGCACCAAATGGATGTAAAAATTGCTTTTTCTGAATGGGATTTTAGAGGAAGAGGTCTATATGGATCAACCTGAAGGTTTCTCCATTAAAGGAAAAGAACACCTGGCTTGCAAACTTAAAAAATCAATATATGGACTTAAACAAGCTTCTCGACAATGGTACCTTAAGTTCCATGATACCATTACTTCCTTTGGATTTAAGGAAAACATTGTTGATCGTTGTATATATCTAAAGGTTAGTGGGAGTAAGTTTATATTTCTAATTTTATATATTGATGATATGTTGCTTGCCACCCGTGATTTTGGTTTATTGCACGAAACCAAGAAATTTCTCTCTATGAACTTTGAAATGAAAGATATGGGTGAGGTGTCTTATGTGATAGGAATTGAAATATTTTGAGATCGATCACGTGGATTGTTAGGATTGTCTCAGAAGGCCTATATCAAAAGAGTTCTAGAGAGATTCAGGATGGAGAAATGTTCAGCTAGTGAAGCTCCTATTCAGAAAGGGGATAAATTCAGCCTTATGCAATGTCCGTAGAATGAATGGGAATGAAAACAGATGGAAGGGATTCCTTATGCTTCTGCCATATGAAGTCTAATGTATGCACAAACTTGCACCAGACTAGACATCAGTTTTGCAGTTGGTATGTTGGGAAGATATCAGGTTAATCCTGGATTGGATCACTGGAAAGCTGCAAAGAAAGTGATGAGGTACTTGCAAGGAACAAAGGATTACATGCGCACATTCAAGAGGACTGATAATCTAGAGGTAATTGGCTACTCAGACTCAGATTTTGCTGGATGCGTTGATAGTAGAAAGTCCACTTTTGGTTATTTGTTCCTATTAGCTGGAGGAGCAATATCATGGAAAAGTGCAAAGAAAACTATCATTGCTTCATCTACTATGGAAGCTGAATTTGTGGCATGCTTCGAGGCCACGGTTCATGGTTTGTGGTTGCGGAATTTTATCTCAGGACTTGGGGTTGTCGACTCTATTGCCAGGCCGCTGAGGATTTATTGTGATAACTCCACAGCTGTATTTTTCTCTAAGAATGACAAATATTCCAACGGTGCTAAACACATGGAATTGAAATACTTTGTCGTTAAGGATGAAGTTTAGAAACATCGAGTGCCAATTGAACATATAAGCACACTGCTTATGGTTGCAGATCCATTGACAAAAGGATTACCCCCAAAATTATTAAGGAACATGCCAATAGAATGGGTTTTGAACGTAGCACATAACAACTGTTACTTTTATGTAATGGATTACATTATGTTATTTGTTTCGACACTTTGAGATCTTTATAAAGGTGTTTCTGATTTATAATTCCTGTTTTAAGTGTGTACGTACATGTATGAGAATGAATGTATGATGACAGGAATAGTCTCTTACAAGGGACATTATTTTTGGACCTTATGAATGTGTGTGTGTAAATGGGTACCTGTCAGAAGCAACACAAACACTCAATAGATCATTATATTAGTGCAAAAGGGTTAGAAAAGCATATAAACCCACTAAAACCGACCTATTGCCTTCTAACTAGGAG
>MU224172.1:45540-112719 GCA_018584345.1 Thuja plicata
TTCAGCAGAGTTCAGCTTATCAACAAGATTCTTCTCAGCCAATCTATAATTCTTAGCTTCTTTTTGACCAAGGGTTTGAAGCAGGGCTTTCCAGGCCAGCATATTTTTTTGCCATCTATCACTGCATCAGAGGGTCGGGTAACCATTTTTGTTGACAGAACTGATGAGTTGGAGAGCAATCAATATGTCATCATCTTTAAGCAAGGAATTATTGAGTATATATCTGGATTTTCCAATCCAAGGCTTTTGAAGATTATCAGTAAGTTGGATATTGGCGGATATGGGATGATGATCAGAGAGAGCCGTAGGATGAACCAATACAGTATTTCCTAATTGGTCAGGGATAAAAGAGAAGTTGTTCGAGTGAGCATAAAATCGATCCAGTCTAGCATAAATGCGGGAGGAGCCTTGTTGAAAATTACACCATGTATATCTAATATTAGGAGAGATATTCCCATTGTTTTTAATAGGATCAAATAGTTTTTTACATTGGATCATGTTATTCCAAGGATCAATCTCTGCCGATTTCCAGGCGAAAGGTCTGCCCCCAGACTTATCCATAGGTGATTCAATCATGTTAAAGTCACCTCCCACAATCCATGGGATATCAGGAAGAGACTTTATCCAATTCCAGACATCAGCCCTCTCCATAGGGTCATTAGGTGCATAGATAGAACAGATACCAAATGAGACATTATTGATATAGATAGATACCCATACAGCACTATTACATGGAGATCTACCTTTATCAATAATGTATTTGGACCATTTTGGATTGATAAGAAGAGCAGTGCCACCCCTGCCTTTAGAATGAGCTGTGCAAATTTTTAAAGAGTCTTTCCAAATAATGTCAAGACTACAATCTAACAGAAAGTCAACCAATTTAAGTTCTTGTAACATAATGAAGTCTTTGTTCTTGATGGTGTCTACAAAACGCTTAACAATATATTTCCTATCCGGGGACTCAAGTCCCCTAACATTCCATGAGATAAAATTCATTCAAAATTGTTGTTATTGGGGACGCCTGTATGTTCCATGGACTCCTCTGTCCTGTTAGACATGTTTTGGGTTGAATGTTCTTCAAACCCACTCCCACCAGGACTCTTGTTCTTTGAGCCCGGCGGTCGACCCCGTCTCTTAGATTTGGGAAAGTCCCTCTGCCATTCTAATTCATCCACATCCGCATCAGAATTTTTAGCGCAGACAATCCCATTTTCAGATCTAAGCGACAGAGCAGACATATTATGGTCTTTGGTGGTCACGGTAGGTATATCTATCTTGTTACATTTATCTGCTGGTACAATTTCTAGATAATATCCTTCCTCGATTTCTTTGAAGGTTTTGGTTTCAGCAGGGGTAGGATTAACATCAACATGTGTGGGAGGAGCATAGGACATAGGAGTAACAGGAGGGATATTAGTTTTGTTTGTTATATTACCTCGAGCATCCGAGTTTTTTGTTTTCCTTCTTCTTTTCTTGTCAGATTTCTTTTTTACTTCTTGAAACCCGTCAGACATATTAACATCTATAGCATGTTCTGTTATTTTGGTAGCCGCTTGTTCATTTATGGGTGTAGCAGAAGTGGGAGAAAGCAGAGGAGATACCCCAGCGGTATTAGCAGGAGGAGCTGTGTCTTTTTTGGTAGCTAATTCAGCAGCTTTAAGATTAGGGTTGGCCTCATTTTTTTTGTTATTTTTAATAATAGGGCAATCTCGGCGGAGATGTCCTTCTTTTTTACATAAAAAACAAGCATTCAGACCCCCAAGTATTTCTAGGGGGCAAGAAATGAGCTCACCAAGGATGTTAATTTCTAGGGCCGAAGGTACTTCAATACCAGGTTTAATCGACACTAAAGCCCTGGCATCCATGTGAGGAACTAACCTAGAAGACTCATCAAATCTGATGACCTTTCCTAGTGGTTCCAGAAGTTGGGTAAKGAAGCGCCATAGGTATGGGGGKAGACTTTTGACAATGATCCATCTTGGTGCAGATAATGCAAGTACCTCTTCATGGATGGCATCAGGAGTCCAAGCCAACGCACGAAAGGTAGTATTTCCAACATTCCAATATTGCCGTTTAAGGACAGCTTCCTGTGCTTCCGCCGTTTTAAAGAAAATGACAAACAAACCTTTCTGCAACTGCCTACAGAAGGATATGCTATGCCCTAGTTTCAAATTCCAATAGTTGTAAAACCAATCATCAAGAAACTTCCTAGCAGGGCATTTCTCAACATCAACAACGGCAAAGAAAATGGCGAAATTTTTTAATCTGCTTTTTTCCTTTTCAATTTCACCAAGCATTTCCGGATTAGGCGAAATGGAAAAAGGTTTCAAAGTGCCCATAGAGCCCTTACCTGGTTGGGCGACTTCATTGCTATGTGTTAGACAGAACTTAGCCCAAGCAGCGACCGAGGTGCTAGCAGCCACCGCTTCCGAGAAGGTTTTGGCAGATGTAATGTCATTGTGTTTACCATTTTCGTTGTTGTTAGGGTTAGATACAGAGGGGGCTATAGAACCATTAATGGCCGTAGAGGCCGGATTAAATTCACTCGCAGATGTTAATAAAGGCAGACCTGACATTGTTAAATTTAAAAAACAAAGCAGCAGTTATAAATGGAGCGATCACACCTGTTACATCGGATGACGATCGAGGGAGATGTGGACGCCACGATGTCTTGTCGAGTCAGCAGCAGACAACCCCCGAAAACGTGAGAAACGCAGAGCTCTCCTCGATCTTATTTTATAGTTTGGATTTTAATATGTTGGATGCCATTTTTAAAAAATAATTATATATATATATCTTTAAATTTAGATTTGCATAAGAAATTTAAGCTTTTAAAAAGTCTTCTTCAAATTAATTAAATTAAAATAAAATATATTTAACTTATAAAATCTATATAACTAAAAAAATCAAAATAATATCTTATTACTGATCAAGAAAATCAAAACAATATTACTATTTAATTATGTAATTTTCTACTTATTGATTATTTTTCTAATTAATTATATTTCTTCTAAGTCATCCACTTCCCTTCTAAAATTTTGTTTATAGGGGAAGGTCTCATGTCACCTCTTAGCTTATTTTTGCTAGCAGTTACTCATTTTTTTGTGGAATAATTTGTGGAGCTGGTGGCCCTATGGATGGTAACATTTGTTGCTTATTTAAGCAACCTCTTAAATATTATATTTAAATTAAATTTTTATTCATATTTCTTGAAAATATATTTGAAAATAAAATTGTAGGCAAATAAAAAGGAGATGAAAAAGAGAAGGTGAAGACACGTGTCATTTTTCTCAATAAGATTATTTCTAGCCCCCCTTTTGTCCCATGGCTATTTCCAAATTCTAAACAATAGCCACTCCACTAAAGTAGGAAAAGATTCCAACTTATCTTTTTCAAGTGGGATTAAAAGCTTGCTTAAATTTAAGCAGAAATCGAACTTAATCCGCTCCATAGGGACATGGGGTAATTTCACAATTTTAATTATATCTATTTAAATAATTTTCTTAATTTTATTTTATAAAATTCAATATTTGGGTTTCAATTTTTAGTTTTTTGGTTTGTTTCTAATACTTAAGTTTTGCATGATAAGTCTAACAAAATAACTAACATTTTGGTTTTTGATCACACAAATGTAGGTGTTAATTCATTTTAATCATCTTTGCCTCTTATTAAAATAATATAACAATCTTGATTTATTATTCGTTGATGTGGTGATGTCACCTCTTTTCCACTTATTAAAACAATATAACGATCTTGATTTCTTTTTGGTTGATGTGGTGATGTCACTATGTATGGGACAACTTTGTTTTTTCATTCTAGGGAGAGGATGTAGACGATTATTATTATGTCAAAACTATGAACACTAAATGGAAGATTGCATGTTCCAAATTTTAGAACTATTTCACATTTACAAATTCTTTATCTAATTCTAATTATAGTCTTCATAAAAATTTTGAAAAAATGATTTTATGGCTAATTAATTTCAATATTGATAATCTAATCAATTCTATTGTATAGCTAAATTTTATCTTGTTGTTATTACCATCAAGGCTCCAACCATGAACTGGGATGTTATAGTTGAATGTTTAGTGAGGATGAGGTACCCCATTTGTGACCACAATCTAATCAATTTTATCATGCATATATTTGTAAACGGTTTTTACTTGATATTATTTTGACTTGCATCAAAATTATAACATACCACTATGTTTGTAAATGACTTTTAATCTATACAATTTTGACTCATTTCCACAGCTTAAATTGAACAATAGAACTTTCATCACAGAGACCACCAAATAAAATGTGAAAAATTTTGTTATTTGTATTTTAATAGAGGTATATATCTAAGAAATTGTAATTTATAAATTTGTTACTCATTGTTTAACTTCTAAACATCTATTATATTAAAAATACTCAATAAATAATTTCAAAAAACTAACATTTATTACAATGTAATTTTTTCTATTTATTAAACCTCTATTTCTAATTATTTTTTTATTAAAATATTGTTTGTATGAGTTTGGCATATGTTTTTTAAATGTCTGCTTATTTTGATTCAAAACATATTTTATTTAATCTGGTAACTGGGATTAAGTTACATCTATGGATTATCATTTCCTTTTTTTTTCAAAAATTTTTAGGGAAGGTTGTTATTTGTTACAAAAATTTCTTAAGTGTACATAACACTTTTTCAATGGTTGAATTTTTTCTACATGAATGGTTGTTTAGAAGGTCTAACACTTTTTAAAAAAATAGATATTTCTCAACATATTTTACCTATTTTTTTTTTAATATTAGTATGTTAGTTTGATTTAATGTTGGAAAGATATTTAATTTACCTTCTTGTTTAGAATGAGTAGACAATTATTAAAATATGTTAATATTAGATAATTGTGGAAGGCATTGATTCAGAGTTCTCAGATAGTTTTGGTTGGTTTTTAATTATTTCTAGAGTTTAACTTTGCATTTTCAAAATTGAGAATATAACTATTGATGGACAAAGATCATCTTTGTTGATATTTATACTATATAATCATGCTCTAAGTTTCATTTTCCTTCTTTGTTGAGATGGTAGACTCCCTCATGTATGGGATATTCTCTACAATTTGTGCTTTAGACTTATTTTGTATACATTCATGAAGAAAGGTTGAAGTGAAAGACTTGTGGTTGGCTATAGGTATTGAGAAGAAAGTGTTGATGAGTATTAAGAATCTAAATGCAAAACTGGGTTACATTCCTAGAAGTTATAAGTTATACAAAGAATGCAAATTGGTCTTTGAATCATTTAATGCGAATACAATTTATAAGACACCAGTAGATTTGACAATCTCAATGTTATCATTTCATGCATGTTTAACAAAATTGGATCGGGTAATTTGGCATCCATTTTATTCAGATATATTTAGCCGATATGATTTTCTTGGGGAGAAACCTTTAACAGGCAAAGTGTCTCGCACTTAATTCAGGCAGTCAGAATTGTGGTTGTCGATAAAGATAACATCTGGTTTTCCTTGATACATCGCGGTTGTTCTGTCTCATCAAAGATAATGTTGGCTTTTCCTTGATGCATCATGGTCTTCTATAGCCCGTCTTTGTGAATATTCAACCTAACTTTATGTAAAAACTAAATCTTATTCATGGGCAAAAAAAATTTCACTAATTTCCTGATAGGGTCGCAAATGTTCAATGCCCTGCAATCTGCAACAGAAATCCCCAGATAAACCAATTTCCCACCAGCGCTAACAATAATATCTTTGGTCACGAGCTTAGCTAATTTGAGAACAATGTCGAAGGGTAGCTTGTGGTTGTCTACAATCCATCTGAGAGCATTACGTCCTTTCATCTGAACTTAGATAAGAAATGGGGTGGGTTGTGGGAATCCCATATTCCTGGTCACTAAGCTCTCTCTCGATTTTACCTATAGATTGCAAACGACATGTATAAAAAGTATTTCTGCTACTAGATGACTGTTTGCAGTCAGCTTATCTGCTAAAAATTTCATTTCTATTGTGCTCCCTTTTATCCTTTGATGTTGGACGCCTATGTTAATTTTTTGAACCGGACAATGACATTTTCTACCGATACCTTAATATACATGTTTGCATGTGTGCGTGCTAAAAGTGGACCTCTACTTTAGCAGTACACTTCAACATGGTCATTGTACTTCAATTGCGTACAGAAATGAATATTGATTAATTCATCCTGCATGTCTGAAAGAGTCGACATGTTGCCTTCTAGAAGGCAGGAGTATGAGCTTGCTCTCAGATCATTGCAAGCTCAGTGACTACACCGAAGACCTAAATGAAGGATTTTAAGCTATGATAAATTATCTAAGATGATATGCATATGCAGTTTGTTGTTCATCCAAGCTACTTAAGATTGATTTTAGAAGCACCAAATTGAAAAGTGAAAGATTCTTTTCAAAACCCAAATTGAATGTGCTCTAATGATTAGATTTGCATGCTTCAAATTAAAACAACAATGCTAAATGATAAATGCTAAGAAAATAGAAGAAAATGCAGTCTATTAATGTTAGAAGAAATTTAGGATCCTTTGTGAAGGAAAAGAGTTTCTCTTTTATAGAAATCTCTCTTGAATCGACGGTCAAGATTGAACAAAAAAGAGTGGCTTAGATTCGATTGAAGAAGCACAATCCATGTGCAAGTGATTTGATTGGTCGAGAGAGTCAGTTGACTGAACTGACTAATCAGTTGTTTTGGAAACTTGCATATTCAGTTTTCAGTTAACTAAAATGTTTCCAAAATGATAGATAGTGGAGAATCAGTTAACTGAGTGGAACTAGATTGTTTCCATTTTGATAATCAGTCAACTGAATTTGATGATGTCATATGCATTTTTAATAAATTAATTGGTTTTGAATGCACATTTATGTTTTTATAATTAATTTAATTCCTTTTTTGGTTTAATTGACAATTTTGTAATTTTTATTTAATTAATATATCAGAATATCAATTAAATAATAGTATAAAGTTTATTTGCCAATGTAATGTGATTTTAGGAATTAATTAATTAATCAAGTACGATGAATAATTAGGACCTAGGGTTTAGGTCAGATCAGTTTGACTATGATGAATTGCCTATTTGATTTAGGACTTAGACTAATCGAGATTAGGGTTTCTTGATTAATTGTTGAGATTGGGGGTCTAGGGTTTAGGTGACCATTTTTAGGTGATTACAACATGTAATGAATCATTGTATCAATTTTATTATATCTACATACATGGGGTGGATCGCTCTTTTGATTCTATTTTTCAAGTACTCCAAAAGATTTACTTTGGATCAAATGTCCAAATTGTGTAGCATAAATATAAAGCTAATAATAAATAAAAGTGCACGAACTGCGCGTTTGGGTATAAGTAGTAATCGTTTGCTCAAAGAACACAACATTTGTAATTGTTATTGTTGTAATTCCTCACATGGCGAAGCTTGCTTATGTGTTTCTCATTTTTTTATTGCTCACAACTTTTGGTAATATATGTTATTCTTAGTTGCTGATATGAGTGGTTTTATTTTCTTCTTTCTCTGTCGTTAATTTTTTAACAAAAATTTTGAACTAGTTGTTATTCATTTGTAATATGATCAATGTCCATGGCTCACTTTTGTGATAACCTTAGTGGTTGTTTTCATGGGCTATGCATCGGATTTATAGGAGAAGGTGACTGCAATGATAAGTGTATAACTAGAGATCATCAAACTGCGGGAACCTGCGACTGGGACCTCAAGTGCCATTGTTTTCATCCATGTTAGAAAAGAAATGCTAAAAGGTAGCTATCGAATGAATAATGTATATATATTTCATCAGTTTTAAGTGTTGGAGGAAATAGAGACCATGAAACTTTGATAAAATTAGGTCAAACGTCAATGCTACCACGCATGTTTAATAATTGTAGTTGTTATATTAATAGAATTTTATGGTGAGACATTATATATAGCTATTTTGAGTTGTATATTATTGATGTATTATTTTATTATGTTTTAGTTTAGGTTTAGATCTTTTATTTGATTAGTCAATCAATTATATTTTTTTGTTTAATATAGTACATGTTGTTATCTTTCTTTTGGAAGTAAACAATTAGATAGGTTGTAGGCATGAGTTTTCCACAATACATTGTAGTATGTTTAGAGTTTTAAGATAAACTTCTTTTTTTTTGTAAGTGTAAAAGTAGAATCACATGACTCTTGAGGGGCATCTGGCCAATTAGAAAATTCACTGACTTATTTGTATTAGTCCCAATTAAATTGTCATCAAAACCTGAAAAATTAGGTGTATTAAGGTAATTGCATCAATGAGGTAGAAGAGCACATATTTGCAGGCATTTAAGAGCACAATCCAAGCCCATTACAAAGTAAAGTCGCGAAAACATTAAAAAACCACACTTTTACAGCCAAAACCATATTCCTATCTCTTAATAGTGGATAAATATTTTTTCAAGCAAGCATACTAAAACTAATATTAATATAAATATAATATAATATAATTTTCAAGCATGCATACTAAAACTAATATTAATATAAATATAATTTAATTTAATTTAAAATTATATAAATTTTATTATAATATAAAGTATTAGAAATTAAAATTTGATAGAAAATATAGAATTAAACTTAAGAGAATTATAAAGTAATGTTAAATATTATATAGAACTTAATAAGGTGTTCAAATGGTCACCCACTAAAGTCTTAAAACCAGTATTCCAAATGGTAGCACAAAAAAAAATGTTTACAAACCCCACCACACAACATACTAATTTGGGAAACACGTTTCATCATGTGCAACCTCAACGCAACTAGCAAAGAACTATTTGATATGCTCTATAGGGTTGGTACTGCCTCTGTATTTGTCAAATTTGGGTACCGAGAAATGAGGGGGAAATGGAGACATGTGCAATGAATGATCAAATAGATATAAAATATTAAAGCTATAGAAGAAATTATATAAAATCAAATAATATTATAATATTAAAATATTAAAATTGTATATTGAAATTAAATACATTATATATTTAATAGTAAATTATCATATATAGTATCTATAATAATTTATAATATAAATTACGATTATAGAATCATATGTTTATATAATAATATTATAATTTTTAATTTTCCTATGGACTTTACCTTGCATCTATTTCGATACAAGCGCTAGTATTATTATTTTATTATTCTTTTTCTGATTGATTTGGAATAAAAGTTGTAATGATATGAACATAAAAGAGATGGAGTTGGTAATGATGGTTAAAATATTATTTTTAACATATTCCTCAGCTTATGCGTAGTGGGATATTGTGTATGTTGTTGGTGGTTCTCATATAAGATAGGGGATGAATTTGGATGTCTAGCTAGGATATGGCTCATTATGGAGAAGTACAAGTCAAAGATGTCATCTATTATTAGCACAAAAGATATATTTTTTCTATCGATAGCTCGTCAAGATTTATTCTTACTATTAACAAAATATCCTTTCCATTTTGGATGTAAGATTTTTTTGCATTTTATCGTTATTCAATAGTATGTTGTTTTGGGAAACCAGCTACAATATTCTTCACCCATTCTTTTATAAATTGGAGGCACGAAATTGTGGTTTCATTGTGTTATTAGTTCCTGCTTACGGCAGGTAACTTATGCATTCGTTTAATCCAAAAAAAAAAATTAATCACAAGCCAACCAACCAATCATAAGAAAGTATTAAATTTTTTTAAACAAAAATAATATAGTTTGATAATTTTAACATATTTTAGAGAATTAAATAATACTATTTATCTATATTACTATTGGCTGTCACAGAAAATAGCAATGAGAAAAATAATATTTTAAAACTTTAATTAAAAAAAATTAAACATTACTATCACGGCCACTATATACGGCACGAATATCATATCATTGATGAAAAGGTTGCACACATTAATTCACACATTAATCCTCTATTAATGCAGCTTGTCTGTAATAATTATCTACTATCTATGCATTTATCCTCTGATGCGAAATGCAGTTGCTAAAAATTGGGCTTATTTACATTGTAACTGTAAACTTTTGTTTTGTTAACAGGTATTGTTGGTTTCAGATTTGTATCACTTCAAGAGTAGCAGTATATAATTTGTTTCGTTGGTTTCACTTTATTTATTTTTTCAAAATTTTGTGCATATCATACTTTTTTGCAGGTGCAATTATTTGTCGTCCCTTGGATTTTCAAAGTTTATGTTTATTAGCTTTGGTTTGTATGTGCCAGTTTGAAAAATGCTTTGTTTGGCTAGTTTTGGGAAGATTTAGCGTTGTGGGTAGATTTCTTGCAGAGATTTGTCATGTAGTAGCTTTGAATGTAAAGAAGATATTTTTTCCCTATATTGTCTTAGGGTTTTTTCACCTCAATCCTTTACCTCTTTACTTCTTTACTTGACGCAGTTTATCTCTTTACTTCATTACTTGACGCAGTTTATTTTGTTGGGAAGGTTTTAAAAACTTTTAGCAAATACAAATACCATGACTTAGGTTTGTGATCACGAAGGTTTTTTTTTCTGAGATATTTATCAAAATGCCTCTAAAAAATATGTTCCTTTGTGACACCATGGTTGCTCAATAACCACACAAAACGAGTTCCTTGAAAAGCCTCAATCACTATCACTGTTGTGCTAAACTTTTGCACCATAGCAGCCAAATCAAGGTTGGAGAGGGGTTTGTTCATACACAATGCATCTTGTGATATCTTCATATCGTTAAAAAATTGCGCCTGCATTCAGTTACTATTTTATTTTTACAAATGTAACAACAATTATAAAAATAGATGCCCTCCTTGGCGGGTTTTTTTTTTTTTTGCTAACACGTCCTTGCTTTATCTTTCTTCTTTTGTTCTTTTGTCTATTCTTGTTTCACAGGCAACACGCCGTTAGGGCCCGTTTGGTTGGGTAATTGAAAAATAATGCAAATCATGGTTATCTATACCCTGGTTATGCAAACCTTGGTTATGCTTTTTTGGGACTATTTGGTTGCCCTGGAAGATGGATTTGTAAATCCACATTCCAACAGTTAAATCGACACAGTGCTCCGGACCCGACAAGATATATAAAAAAATTTAATCATGCAAACCTTGGAGTGCATTGGACCCGACGACAAAGTTAAAATGGCTTTAATCTCTATGAAAACCATGGAGATGAAAGTCATTCCACCTCTTTAGCAAGAATTTGGACATCCACATTTTTGCACAAATGGGGATTTGCAAATCCCTATTCGCATTCAATTTAGAGGTCACCAAACAAGGAATTGCACCCCATAACCGGGTTATGGGCTGCATAACCCGGTTATGGGGTGCAACCAAACGGGCCTGATAGAAAAGGAGATGCCATGAAAGCTTGGAAAGGATTTATTATTGCTATTCATTTAGTAGATGCCACCATTTATGTTTATTTTTTTAATAATATTTTTTAGGTTTCGTGGAACAATATTGATTCATTCTTTCCTTTTCAAATATTTGTGCTTGTGTATTTAATGCTTGGAGTTTAATATTTTGAATTTATTTTCCACTTTCATCAACTGAAGATTGTGGGTACTATAAATCTACGTATGGCATTGTTTTTAGAGTGAAGATTGTGGGTACTTTGAATTTCGTTGATTTTTATTATGGCAATTTTGTAATGGACAACAAGGATCAAGGTTCATGAGCTACATAGAAAGAACAAGTTAGATCTGTTGAATCAGCTGAAGGAGCGAAAGGATGAGTTCGCACTGCTCGAGATAGCTAAGGTCACAGGAGGAGCCCCCAACAAGCTCTCAAAGATACAAGTGTATTTTTTAATATTCATTTTTTTAGGTTTTCTACATATTGCTGTTTAGTGTGGTTTTTTTAATATCTGTGGTATTTAGGCCTCAGTGCAGCCATTAGGAGGTTGTGTGTTTCTTAAAGTGGGGTATTCATTTGCATAGCCATTTGGTTTTGAATTGATTTGTTTCTTGTCAGAAAGATTGTACCTATTGATTTTGTTTGAGGCTTCAATCTATCTTGGTTTGGTTCTTTTAAAAACCTTATTAATTTGATGCCGAATTGTTCTTATTTTCAGCAAAGTGGTAAGGACATTGATAGCACAGGCTTTGATGGCAGAGTATTAATTGCTCTGTTTTGGTTTGCTTCAGTAGATGTATTCCTTACAGCTTACAGATGGTAAAGTATTGGCCATTTTGATCCCTTACAGATTACAGTAAATAAATTAAGGAAACAGATCTATTGTATGATATGCTTTCCTTACTGGTGGTTTTGTTGTTGTATTTTTGTTACCATACATCTTTATGTAATAGAACATCTTTTCCCCTATACATATGGGGTGATAGATAATGCCAATCATAGTGTTTGATGAGTTTGGGTTTCATGATGTCTGCAGAAGGTGATCTAATTCTTCCTTACCCTGATAATTTGCCTCATGGTGGAGTTTTGAGGAGCTGGATAGAGATATGCTCACTGTAAGCCTTAGAAAAATTTCTTCTTTTTCACTTTGAGCTTAGTATATTGTACCATAGATGTTTTTTTTTTTAGCTTCTAACAGTGTTTTTTTTGGATTTGTGTTTTGAGTGTACAATATTGATTGTTGTACTTTGTATTGGACTGAGTACTTTCTTTTGGGGCTAAGGCCATCTAGGGATAGGGCATTGATTCTTGACAATTTTTATAAGATGCGTTTATTTAAGCTATAAATATTTTTGGGATTTTTATAAAAGCACTTTATAATATTGTATGTCTGAATATTTAGACAGTTAGAAGAATAATGTTAATTAAAATAATTTACAATTTGAAATAATGAAGAAGCTATCCAAGAATAATTTGAACACTTGTCTTCTTCCCTTCTTTCCCTCTTTGTGAATTTTCCATTCGCCAAACTCTCATTGGTATTACTTTTTTAATCTCTAATTTTTGTCAGACTTATGTGGAATGTCACACAATCTCTGTATTCTACGCTAGGCTTAATGGTTGTTTCCTTTACCATATGCATATGCATTTTATAATAGAAAGATTAATGTATTTTAACGACTACACGTATACATGCCAGTACAGACATTGATGGTCAATTCTTAAAGACAACACTTCGTAGATAGGGAAAGGATCCACTCACAAGACTCTCACAATGCCTTTCCAATACTCAAGTACCAAAGATCTTCTAAAGTAAACATCTTTGCTTAAATTCATGACGTTCACTCCATGAAATCTAATCTAGCAGCTATGTAGCTAACAAAATGCACCCGTCTCCCCTGAAATATAAATATTTATGTTTTGACATGAGATACATTTTATTGGCAACATAGCCACTGCCCGAACGGAAACAAAACTGTACTCTTCAAAAATCTTGTGTAAGCACTATAAATAAAATGGAAATCAGTAAACCTTGGTAATGTCTTGTTTTTATTTGCAAACTAAAACCGTGTTCCAAGGTGAGCAAGATGAGAGTTGGGTTGCTTGGCTAAAATTCACTACTTACCCATTTCTATATTATTTGAAGCGATAGTTTCTAATTGCAACTAAACCAAAATACAAAATAAGCTTCCTTGCTAGGATTAGCACAGTACTACAGTGCTAAGTCATTCATTTCCAATCAATAGTCAAGCAAATCCTTCAATAATTATGATCTAAACACAATGAATATGAAATCTCAATAAAATGAAGGAACGTGCCTTTTCCCTTCCTATCACAGACTACGGCATAAAGAGGAGCATGTTCCTCCCTGCATTATTCCTTCTATAATTACAATAATAGTATCAATCCAAAAGGTAAATTCAACTAGTTCTGATCTGTCTGGTTTGCCCCCTCATTCTTTTTTCATTCAGAAAATACACATTTCCTCACAAAGGAATGTAACTGAAACTCCCTGTACCTCACTACACAACCAGGTCAAACAAATCAGCATATCACAAATAAACTAATCTTAGGACTAATAAAATGAAAATTTCTAAATCCACTCCTAAATGGTGTATATAACACTTCCAAGCAATAAAATCCACAACAATGAATGGAGCAGTACACAAAATTTATAGTAAATGAAGATGAACTATTCTCCAAGCGTAAAATAAAATGTTCAAAAGAAATGTAGGCTTCCAAAAAAATTTAAAGCGAATCCATTACTAGTGCTAGTTATCCGTTAAAAATGAGTGACCAGAATTTAGACTCACAGGCTTTACATTTCTCAAGTACCAAAGCATGATCAAAGAGGAGTAGAGAAATCTAACCGTTGATATTTTAAAATTTGATTTCAACAGGTACAAAAGAAGAGATCTTGCATAGATACCTTTTTGTAGAAACTATTTACAGTACACAGTCACATTGTGGGAATCAGTCCTAAAAACTGGTCTTATAGATTCCTTAAACCAGTGCAGCTTAAGATCCTTAAACCAACATTCGTGGATCCTTAAGCATCATATGCCTCTAAAGAAAATTTTTGAATCCCCTGACCTCGCAAAATGGAATTCACGATTACACTAAAATCTGAAGTGTCTGGTATTAAAGCAACAAACACATTCACAAATGATAAGTGTAAATAACTATTGTAAATACAACAGAAATATGGATGTGGGTGTTTTAAAATGAATAAGCTCCCAAAATGTGCATAAAGCCTCTGGCATGTCCAAAACTCTGTGTCCAAGCATAAGCTAATGTGGAGAAAAGACTACACCTGTATTAAGCATGCAAAAAGGCATGAAAGAAAAGAGGACATACGTGGCACATTACTTGGTGCATTGAAGGCACGTAGAAAACGCTCTGACTTTAACCATTATCAAGAACGATAGGGTAAAGTTTTGCATTTCACTTCAAGAACGATTATGAGTTTAGGGCAAAGGCATAATTATTTAGTTACCAATTAGTGCTCAGGTTAATTATATCGTATGGTATTTGAAACACAAGATGTTTGATGGTAAAAATAAGTGGGTCTAACACGTGTTAGTGACAATACCCAAACTTTAAATTAGTTATTATAAACCTAATTGTCAAATTGAACATCAACACCCTTTCTTTTTAGAGTAGTGTTGATTTAACAATTAAAAAAAAATCGCATTTGAAATATTTCCTTTGTAATGTGATAGTCCCTGTTTAATTTTTTTCCTCCGATACCATTGCAGAGGGTTGGAAGTTTGATTCTTCACTGTTATAAGGCTAAAAATGTACTGTGTTATGAGATGGTAAAAACTTGAGTTCAATTTTATTTTTCATTAGTACTGAATTTTAATTTTTAAATAGTTTAATTATCTATTATGAACAATTTTTTTTAACAAAAAGTGGAGTCTTATATTTAGTTTTTATTTAATTCAAATATGATTGTAACTTTTAATATAAGAGTTAAAATTTGAGTTTTACATTTTTAATATAATTTAGTTTTATTTTTAGTATTTTATTTTAAGTATGTTCAATTATGTATCATTTCTAATTTTTAAAAATTTAGTTTACATTTTCAATTATTGAATGTGAGATATCAAAGGTTTATATAAATATTTAATAACAATAATTCAATTTACAACATACTAGATTTATTTTATTTATAATTATTTATTTATTTAATTTTATTGAAGAAAATTACAAAAAATTCAATATTTAAACTTTTAAATTTTCAAAATATTAGTTATATATTAAATCATAGACCTTTGTCAAATTATTTGTATTTTAGAATTTAACAAATTTCTTCTATTTTATTATTTTTATAATACGAATATAAACTTTCAAAAATCAAAATTAAAGAAATTGAAACAAACATTTATTTAATATTATTTTGTGTAGTAGTACACTTTTTAGTTGTAATTTGATAAGCACATTTTTATTTGCACAATTTGCATATTTAAAATTGTATTTGTAATTTTTTCAAAATTTAAAGGTTAATAGATTCAAATTTTTTATTGAATTGAAGTTAAGAATAAATAATGATTGTATAAATAGTTTGTCTGATTGCCTTTTAATATTAAGTTACAATGGCTCTACTTCAATAACCTCAATACATAACTTGAGAAAATCAATTCATAATTGTTAGTGTACCCTAACAATGGATTTGATACTCTCCATGTTAGCCTCCCTCTAATCTTTACCTTTTATTTTTGCCAGCAAGCAATTAAAACAAAAACCAAAAAGTTAAATTTTTGCCTCATTTTTGTCTACAAATAACTTTTGAGCCTAAAATCCATACTTTATTTTGAGTTTTAATCCTTGATTACTTCTTTATCTAAGATAAGTTTAATATATATGTTATTATCTATAACAAAGTAATAACTAATAACTCTAGTCATTTTGTCTTGAAGGTCTATAAATTTGTATAGTTAAATTTTAAAAATCTATTTTTATGGTTTGTTTCTTTGATGTAATATATTTACATTAAAAAAAAAAGTTCCAAAAGTTTTCAAGCTCATTTGGTGCTTGAAGTGAGGTTTTCCTTGCTAGGTTGTACTAATTTTCTGTACAAATTATAGTTTATGTTGCCAAATAGTTTCACTAGGATTTGCATATCATACATTTTTTTCAAATTTAAAATCTGTTGTTGAGCATTGGGGCGCTCTCTACATTTGAGATGCACACCTAATTCAATCTAGAATATGTTGAAAACCATACCAAAGATACAACATGCATTTTCTATGTCTATATAATTTTGCTCATCTCTTGTACAATAAAACATGTTGTGGAAAGGTTGGGGAAATAAAGAAAGGCTTTGTTTACCTATTCCTCTCTCTTTTTAACTCTCTCTCTCCATTTCTATTTTCTTATCTCTACTTCTCAAAAATTACTAATGTGTTACTTTCACCCAATTTTAACTCTAAATGCATTACACTATCGGTAGGAACTTTGACGCTTTGCGTCTCTTGTTTTATATGTACATACATATGCAACCAAAATGCTTTAGATTGAAGGAAGATAAGAGTATTGCATATGTCATACTCTTGAATATTAATACATTCTTGAGTCTTTCTTTTATGGTAATTTTTTTTTTGGAAAAGAGTTTTTCTACATACACCCAATGTTATGTGTTGTAACTTTAGGGTTTGTTGATGTTTACATTACTATTTTATGAATTCACTATTGCATAAATAAAAACTAATTTGTATATTTATCTTGAAAATTCAAAAACTTTCTTCACTAATTTAATAATACACAAAAATATTACAAATAAAAAATATACAAAGGAATATTGTGGTGACCATTTAATCAAAAATATTGACATAAACTCTAGTCCTTTTAATTTTCAAGAAACATCAAAATGTATTTTAATATTTAACAGGAAAATAAAATGATTTCATAGCAAAATGCTGGTTGAAATACATTAATAGCCTCCTCAAGAAAGGAAGAAAAGAGAATTGTATATAGAAATATAACTATATTTAAATCTGTGTAGATTATCATGCACTAAATGAAACATGCAAAGTATATACACTCATCTATGGATCCTCACTTTACTATTACTTCAAATTACAACATGTAAACAAAGAAAAATAACTTTCACATTTTTTCTAGATTATCATGCACTAAATGAAACATGCAAAGTATATACACTCATCTATGGATCCTCACTTTACTATTACTTCAAATTACAACATGTAAACAAAGAAAAATAACTTTCACATTTTTTCTGGGAAAAAGGGCTAAAAATGTATTAATTTAAGAATAACAGTACAAGACAAAGGGTAACAAGCCCCAAGGAGAGGAAATAACACTAGCCCATCCTAACCTCCCTAATTAACCTCTCCAAATCCTTAGTATAATCCAAGGAAAACTCACCCCATTCCCCTACATTCCAACCATACAATCCCTCAGAGGCCCTCTTGGCCAAAAAATCAACGACCCTATTCCATTCACGAGGAACATAGTGAAAGGAAACAGACTCTAAAGCGTTTCTCAAACTGAGGATATGATGACTCACCATAGCCAAATGTAAATCCACATCATCCATCTTCTACCTATTTAACATATACACCGCCACCTAAGAATTTGACTCATAAATAATCATATTCCATCCAAGAGCACGCCCTTTCTCTAGAGCTAGGATGATAGAAAGAGCCTCCATGTAGTTATTGGTATAATGACCCTTATACACTGAGAATAATAAAATGACATTACCAGAGTTATCTCTACCAACTCCTCCAAATCCTACATGTCACAGATTCCTTAAGTATTCCCAAAGGAGGAGGAAACCACTTTCATTCACATTGGGCCTTCTTCTTAACCTAGTGACACCTTGCCTATTGTCTCCTAAAAAACCATCTCCTAAGCTCATACCCAAAATATTTAGATTCTAAACAACTTGCACATCTCTAGCATCAACTGCTTCAAAAATATCACTTCCAGCCATCAAATTTTTTTGTACCATATGCATAACAGGTAAACAAACTTTCTCCACCAATATCTTGCTATCTTGAAAAATCCTTTGGTTTATTTCAAACCATAACTGCCAAAGAATGAAGCTAGGCCCAATATCCCAAGCCACCTTAAGAAATAAATTCTTGGTAGGGGTTCTTCCCAGATTATTCTAGAAATAAGCCTAAGAGTTGGCATGGAGACAGTATGTTTCAGATCTCCCCACCACCAATGTCAAATCCCCCTAGAAAAAGAGCACTAGAAAAGATATGAGAAATAGTCTCCTCATTTTTCCACACAAGACACAAATAGAAGGTCCCTAAAAACCTATATTTCACAGATTATCCCAAATAAGACATATTTTCTAAACCACCAACCATAATAAAATATTACATTTAGGCCAATAAAATCTATTCCAAACTTGCTTCCATCAAGAGATATGCACCTCACCAAAAGTCACATTTTCAAGCTTCTGATAATCTAAAGCCACGATAAACTTTCCCTTTGGGGCATGCCCCCAAGCAAGAATATATTTTCCTTTGAGTGAGTTGCACATTCTATCCTGTAATATTTTGGCAAGTTCCTCCCTATATGTTGCCAAACCACTAGGGGGTCCACTCATGCATCTTTGTCCATATATCCACCTCCCCTTGACCCAATTGCAAAGTAACCTTAAATTCCTCAACCCAACTCCAACCAACTTGAATAAAAATATTAGTACTCAGTGCCTAAAGGTGAGGGTATTGGGAAAGAATAGGGGGAAACCCATCCCAAGAGTCTGTCTAGAACAAGGCTTCAACACCCTTGTTGCAGATCCAAAAAAGGCCTTGCTTTATCAATTGTGCCCCTCTCTTCATGGTGTTACAAATCATAGAACCACTACCTATCAAATTTTATTGGGGAACATACTTTCCATCCACCCCCTAAATATTTCAAATTGAGGATTTTTTCCAAGCCATGATCTTGATTAGTGCACCATTTCCAATAAATCTTAGCATCTAGAACATGAATAATTATGCCTACCTAACACAGACCTAGACCACTAACCTTCTTTTCTCTGCAAACAAAGTTCCATTTAACCAAAATCCACTTCAAGGAGAGTCAATTACCTATCCATAAAAATCATCTAGAGAGAGTATCAAATTCCTTAATAAATCTTGTTGAGGCTTATTTCACCAGACATCTATTAATGGGAAGAGCCTTAATCACTGACTTTAAGAGAGTCACTCTACTAGTAGTAGAGAGCCATCTAATGGTTTAATGACTGACCTTTTATCCTTAGCTTGTCCAAAATTTCCTAGCACTACCCCCTGGGTAGTCGACACTCAAATAGGGGAGCTCCAAGATAAACAAAAGGAAGGGTATCAATTTGAAACCTTAATATTCTAGCAATTATTTGTTGAATGAGTGCAGGAGTATTAAAGAAGAAAATAATTTATTTTATTTCATTGATCCTCTGTCCTAAGGAATTCATATAAATATCTAGATCTTTTCTGAAGTTGGTTGCTTCATTAATTCTGGCAGCACCCATTAAAGCATTGTCATCTACAAATCGAAGATCAGGAGGAAGACCATGACCCCAATTCTAGCCCTGAATTATCCCCTGCCTAACTTGAGATTTTATAAATCTTCCCAACCCCTCATCCATCAAGATAAATAAGTATAGGGAGAGGGGATACCCTTTCTTAAGGCCCATGGAAGCCCCAAACAACTCAGTAGGATCACCATTAATAAGGACCACAAAAGAGGAAGAAGTGATACATCTCATCACTGAAGTGATCCACTCAAAACCAAATCCAAAGGAACAAAGAACTCTATGTAAGAAACTCCATTTGATTCTATCATATGCTTTGGCCATATCTAATTTTATGAACATGGCCTTCTCCTTAGAAGCTTCCATAGAATGCACAACTTATGCAGCTACAATAATCCCATCCAAAATTTTCCTTCCAGGGAAAAAACCATCTTTCTCTTTAGAGATTAATCTATCAAGCCATGGCTTAATCCTTTCCATGGTGTGATTATTTTATAGATCATAGTACACAATGCTATAGGTCTGAAGGATTCAATAGAATTTGCACCTTCAATTTTTGGAATAACTATGAGAAAAGTAGCATTCAAAGCCTTTAACATTTTCTTGTTCCTGAAAGATTCTTGTACAACTTCAAAAAGATCCATCTTAACGATTTCTCAAAATTCTTTGTAGAATTCAATAGGGAAATCATCTGACCATGGAGCTTTTCCTTTCTTCATGGAAAACACCATAGTGTCAACCTTAGATAGTGATATAGGCTTGATGAGATCTTCATTCATTTCATTGGTGGCTATGGAAGGTATATAGTCAAGCACTAATCCTTCCTACACACTACCCAAAGAAGAATCCTCCGAAACCAATTCACAAATAATCTAGTGGTCTCTCGATAAATATCTCTTTGAGAAGAAAGAAGTGTCCCTTTTGAGGAAATAAGAGAAGTAATATAACTCCCATGTCATTTATCCTTAACTATATTATTAAAAAACTTGGTGTTTTTGTCCCCTTCTTATAGCTAGTCCACTCGATCCTTTTGTTTCCAGTAGATCTCTTCTCAAAGTTCCCACTCTTCCAGCTCCTTAGTCACAGCTGCTTCCTCTCTATATAGAACATCAGATAAGCCATGGTCCCTAATTTTCCAAGTAGTAGAATAAACCTGCAACTGAGCATCCTTTTTAGCCAAGAAAATATTACAAAAAAAGGCCTGATTCCACCTTTTTAACTTAAACTTGATATATTGTAGTTTCTTGGAAAATGAGTACATAGCAATATCATAGGTAGGTCTCCCCTCATTCCACCAGTCAAGCATAAGATCATGAAGTGATAGATCCTAGAGCCACATGACCTGAAACTTAAAATATGGGCTCTTTGACACAGGGAACTTGGAAGCATAAATCGTAATTGGGTAGGGGTTCGAGCCTCTCCAATCTAAAATTTCAAAACTAGAAGTCAAACTATCTTCCACACAAATACAAGAGACTAAGAATCTATCTAATCTCTTTTTTATGGCCGCTTCTCCGCACACTACAACATTTGGGGTCAAATTTTGACGCTAATTTGCGACAACACTACCATTTGTGTATGATTTTTGTGTTTTTTTTTCCAAGTGCCCCTGATGTTGTCATAATTGTGATGGTATCATTGTAATTTTGGCACCCGTGTGATTATAAACAAAAAAAAAAAGAAAAAGAAAGGCTCATTTCTAATTTTCATGATCGCATACCATTGTGCACGAAGAGGGCCCTAACTGTGGATGATTGGAAGCTTGGTATATGGAAGCCCCGACTTGAGGTAGGCATTCAAGCTTTTTCTTCTCATTAACTCAATTTCATTTTGATGGCATTTGTTGATTTAATGGCACAATATTAATGTTAATACTTGCATTGTTTACATCTTTGCATTTGGAATGCTTGATAACCCACGAGCTTTGAGAGCTAGGGCGTCATTGCTACTAACTTCAAGGCATTGTGTGAAGTGTTTGATCTCTCTTTATTAGTTTTGTTATTTATATTCACTATGTGGTACTCCATGTTTATGATCATTTCATGAGGAAATGTCTTAATGGCTTGCGGGCTGCAAGCTAGGGCATCATGCATTGTTTATGAGCTCATTGTTTAATACTGGCATTGTTTACATCCTTGCATTTGGAATGCTTGATGACCCGCGAGCTTTGAGAGCTAGGGCATCATTTCTATTACCTTCAAGGCATTGTGTGAAGTGTTTGGTCTCTCTTTATTTGTTTTGCTGTTGATATTCACTATGTGGTACTCCTCGTTTATGATCATTTCATGAGGAAAAACATGATATCTTCTTTCCTTTTTGCAGCATTCTTCTAAGTGCACATGTCCTGTAGCATGGTTTTTCTTTTAGAAGTGTATGGCTTGACTATGCACATGCATAATTGGAGATGAGGGTTAGTAATAGGATGCCATTCATTGCTTAGATATTTTTTATCTAACCCCCATCTCTCTTTTCTTTGCAGGTTCTGGATCACACAGGAGCACACTAGATTCATACCCGGGTCAAAAATTCATCACTTCAGGCAATGTCTGGTACCCTTATTATTTATGTTCATCCTCTTATGTATGCTTGTACTCTTGCATATTCTTCTGGAAGTTGGCTATTCTCACAGCAGCCCAAATGATTTTATCTTTCAGTTACTTTCCTTGTATAGTATATACAAGTTATTTTGCATATATACATGTAATCTTTAGATGCATAAATTTATTTTCCTTTACATGTATCTTTCCATGAAATGAATACAAATTAAACAAGATCATCTAATAATTCAAACTAGGGTACTATAGTCACTCATCTAGTAATTAGGTTACCAATGTACAATGAGGCAACTATTATATATATATATCAAACCATGAAGATGATACTTAGGAGACAGTGGAGCTAGAGGAATATGTGAAAGATCTAAATGCAACTAAACACAAGTTGAAGAGTTATTACTACTTAAAATTAGGAGAAGGGCTGAAATAAAGAGTATGATATAACTTCAAAGTAAAATTAAGTACCAACTAAAGGAACTAAAATATAGTGCCATGAAGGAGACATCACAGTGACCAAAACAAACATCAAAAATTAAATGATCAATGTGTCATCATTTTCACTATGTCATAGCAGCACAATAGAGAGACCCATGTAAAATGATACAATAAATTTATAAGCCATCAATACTAATCAATGTACAAAGTGATGGAATAATATATACACAGAATCAAAATATGACCAGTACCATTGGTACATTGTATAGGATCAAAGAAAGAGGGTTTCTCATATAAAATGAGAGATATTAAATTTTTAAATATGCACAACAAGATTTATTCTAGAGAATACAATGAACACCACCTTTAAGTGAATATAGAAGGATTTCAAGACAAAATTTTCACCTAAAATGAGAACCCCTCATGTTTAGAATGAAACACCCAAATTTCTAAAAGAGCTCAGGTCTGAAGTCAAAAATACATTTGTAAAGCTTTCAATTAAGTTCTATTTTCTTAGATTAAAGATACATATCCATATATGAAAGGCCAATATACTCTCTATATGTATGTATAATTAACTTAAAATTTAAGTGCAGCTGAATCTAGGAGCCCAATTATTGTATCTTCCCCATATTTTTCCTATTTCCACAGGGTGTTTGAAGAGGAAGACACATCTTGTTGTGCCCCATCATCTATACCCAAAAAGCTCCATGACCTTGTGGTGTGCATCCTTCTTCTTTTGCTTGGAAATACAGATATCACCCCTTCCATTTCTACATCCAGTATATAGAAGTACATTATATATCTGTGGGAATGTCATTATTTCCAACAAATAGAATCAGATTTATGAAGCTTCTACACTTATTTTATGAATTAGATCTTATAGATTTTTGTCGATCATTATGTTTGATCCCAAATTAATCCAAAAGAAAGCATATTAATAACAAATAGAATTTTAGTTAAGACTAGGGGTGGGAAAAGATAACATTAAACTTCACTATAACCCAAAATGATCACACATTTAATGCCAAAATTTCTTGACTGATCTTTGTTCCCTTGCTTTGGTGAGATTTACGTGAACATTACAAGTCATTACATCAGAGAAACTAATTTTTGGAACTTTGGACAAGTATTTAAAGTACTATCTATTGTCAAGCATAGCTGCCTCCTCATCCACATGCTCAACACACAAAACAAAACCCATAATATTACATATACCATGAGAAAGCTCTTTGTCCTTCATGTTCTTAGAATGGTAGGTTTAGATGAATTATCAAGAAAACATAAATTTCCATAACCATTTAATAAAATTGACCCACATGAATTTTCATATACTTTCAACAAGATCATGTCTCTCATATTCTTAGAATGGTAGGTTAAATGAATTGTCAAGAAAACATAAAATTTTCCTAACCATTTTATGAAATCAACCCCCATAAACTGTTGTGGTAATAGCACATGAAGCATAGATTTTCATTGTACTTTTTGCAGAGCTACCTGATATGGCACAAGCTTCTACAGGAGAAAGTTGAGTTGCAAAGCCATTGAAAGAATGCTTGTAACTGTATAGAAATGATTCCCTTGCTTCATCAACACTAGCAAAACCAAGAAACAAAGAATTGCCATTGCCTATCAGCAACTTTACTCACTTGTGTCTATTATTTAGACCAATTTTTTTATCATATTCAATGATCCTTTTCTCAAAATGTTAGAGAGCTCAAGAATGAAAAGAAACAAGCATAACTCATGATACTCAATGATCCATCCTCAAAATTTTAGAGAGCTCAAGAATAAAAAGAAACTAGCATAACTCATGTAGTACAGTAACAATGGAACAACCTTTCTTTGACAGAGAGAAGCATAGAATGATGCATTTCAGACACTTCCTCTGGCTGTAACCCTCCATGGCCACCTGAATAGACAACATATAACTGTAAAAAAACATGTACAACACAGACCTGTTAAACCATTTATCACAAACCACAAGCTCTGTCCATACTCAATGTATATATACTATCGTGCATGCATAAATACCACCTCCTTGGCAGATACACAACCAAAGAAACAACATGCCAGGAGCTCCAATACTAAGAGAATTACTACCATGTCTCCACTAATCCAACCTGAACCCATCTTTCTGAAAAAAGGAAAGATACAAAATCTCAATAGTGTAGCAATACTAATAGGTAGAGAAAAGGTTCATCAAATGCTAAAAGGACTGCCTGCAACACAAAGGGCTTGTGAAGGGGAATCCTTATCCTCCACTTTCTTTTTTCTTAGTGTGCATGTGATACTATAAAAGTAAACAAACAAAAAAGAAGGGCTCTGCAGTTGTAACGGATGTGGTAAACACTACAACATATATTGAAAGAGTAACCCACAAACAGATAGAAACAATCATGTCAAAACTCTATATCACCCATATTGACATAGTTACCCATAAATAGACAGAATAGGCTTTTGATCCAAGTCCTTAAAAATCCAAAACAAAACATTATTAGCATAGTTTTTTTACTAAATCATATTAAACAAACAATTCACACTCACTTGTACTTCTGCCACCATTGTTGGAGAATCTTCTTGCACAAAAGTTCACATAACCCAAATCCTTCACCTATTTATATTCCTGAATCTGCATTCTTCCACTGATGTTTTCTTTTATATGGTCCTTTCAGCATTAAAATAATTACAATCAAGAGATTTTAATCGTCCTTTGAACATTAAAATAATTACAATCAAGAAAGAGTTTATAAATAGAACAGAAGAATATAAAATAATAGCTCTTGGTTATTACTTAAAGACCCCCAAAAATAATAATTTCTTCTTTGATTGATCATATATATTCTAACGACCTACTCAACCAACCATATAAAGCTCATAAAGCATGGTAAAAGAGGACCCTAATTGTGGTAAAATGGGAAAGTTTCCACTTTGCACTGCCCTAACTCAATTTTATTTTGATGGCATTTATTGATTTAATGGCACAATATGAATGTTAATAATGGCATTGTTTACATCTTTGCATTTGGAATGCTTGATGACCTGAGAGATTTGAGAGCTAGAGCATCGTTGCTATTACCTTCAAGGAATTGTGTGAAGTGTTTAATCTCCCTTTTTTTTTCTATTGATATTCACTATATTGTACTCCCCATTTATGATCATTTCATGAGGAAATGTCTTGATGGCTTGCGGGCTGCAAGCTAGAGCATCATGCATTGTTTATGGGTTGTGTCTATGCACCACAATATTTGCACTTTTAACACAATATATTGTTAAAAAAATATATAACACCATGTATGTTAGCCTATTATGTTAACATGTGTTAGTAATTTGCAAACAAACACAATAGGCTAACATACATGTTGTTAACATATTTTGTTAACTAAGGTGCAAATATTGTGTTGCATAGACATGGCCTTGTTTATGAGCTCACTGTTTAATACTATGTTATAAAATTTCAAGGTATGAACTATGTTATAAAATTTCAAGGCATGAAATTTTATACTTTTTGACATCATACTTTTTGTTCCTTAGCATTGAGTTTACAATGTGGGGGAGTCAAATAAAATATATGTACAGTTATAAAATTTCATGCCTTGAAATTTTATAACATAGTTCCTTAGCATTTGATCTTCATATGGCACTCATGACTTGAGGTAGGCATTCGAACTCTGCCTTCTCATTAAATCAATTTCATTTTGATGACATTTGTTGATTTAATGGCACAATATGAATTTTAATACTGGCAATTTTTACATCTTTGCATTTGGAATGCTTGATGACCCGCGAGCTTTGAGAGCTAGAGCATCGTTGCTATTACCTTCAAGGCATTGTGTGAAGTGTTTGATCTCTCTTTATTTGTTTTGATGTTGATGTTCACTATGTGGTACTCCTCATTTATGATCATTTCATGAGGAAATGTCTTGATGGCTCGCGGGCTACAAACTAGGGCATCATGCATTATTTATGAGCTCACTGTTTAATACTGGCATTGTTTACATCTTTGCATTTGGAAGGCTTGATGACCCGCAAGATTTGAGAGTTAGGGCATCGTTGCTATTACCTTCAAGGCATTGTGTGAAGTGTTTGATCTCTCTCTCTTTTTTCTGTTGATATTCACTATGTGGTCTCCCCATTTGTGATCATTTCATGAGGAAAAACATGGTATCTTCTTTCCTTTCTGCAGCATTCTTCTGAGCGCACATGTCCTGTAGCATGGTTTTTCTTTCAGATTTGTATGGATTGACTATGCATATGCATAATTGTAGATGAGGATCAGTAATAGGATGTCATTCATTGCTTAGATATTTTTTATCTAACCCCCATCTCTCTTTTCTTTGCAAAAACTGGATCACACAGGAGCACACTAGACTCATACCCAAGTCAAAAATTCATCACTTGAGGCAATGTCTGGTACCCTTATTATTTATGTTCATCCTCTTATGTATGCATGTACTCTTGCATATTCTTCTAAAAGTTGGCTATGCTCACGGCCTGTGTGAGCCCAGATGATTTTATCTTTCAGTTCCTTTCCTTGTATAGTATATATAAGTTATTTGGCATATATATACATGTAATCTTTAGATGCAGAAATTTCTTTTCCTTTACATGTATCTTTTCATGAAATGAACAAAAATTAAACAAGATCATCTAATAATGCAAACTAGGGTACTGTAGTCACTCATCTAGTAATTAGGTTACCAAATTAGAATGGGCATGAAAATAATAGTAACAAGAACCATTACTAAGGATTGAACATAAGTCTAAAATTCCCCAAACCTATTGTTTTGTGTCATTATTGCCTTCGTAATTTTGGTTCAACCCCTATAGGATGTCCAAGCCTAGAGGCCAAGGAAAGTGCCTAAGAGCACTTGAAAGAAAGATGAATGAAACCATTGTCCTTATGTGGGTAAACCCATATAAGTGTTCTTCCTTTGCATCACAACTCCTACTTGAGGATCCACAATCATGCATTTATGTTCAAGACTTATTATTACCTTGGTCTTTTTGAATCTTAGGATGACATCTCAATTGGGAAAGGAAAACCAAAACCTTTCACAGACCAATCACAACCAAGGCATGTGGGTGTTCTTCTGTTGTACAATTATACTCATAAAATATATGTACAGTTATAAAATTTCATGCCTTGAAATTTTATAACATAGTTCCTTAGTATAGTTTACTATTCTAACAGATGTCAAATTCAAAATAGTAAGTGTATGGTTTTATTAGTGACGTCCCTATTTGATTGGTTGATGCTCTATTTATTATATTGCTGCTATTAAAATATAACAAACAGAGCACCAACCAATCAAATAGGGACATCACTAATAAAATAATGTCAATCAATGATGCAGACATCTCACGGGCATGGAAAAATCAGTGAGCATCAATATCAACATAAATCAAATGCCTAAATACTCCACATGGTTCCATGACAATAGCAGGTTCATGTGGTGCTCAAACAGTGAGCTCATAAATAATGCATGATGCCCTAGCTTGCAGCCTGTGAGCCATCAAGACATTTCCTCATGAAATGATCATAAACGGGGAGTACCACATAGTGAACATCAATAGAAAAACAAATAAAGAGATATCAAACACTTCACACAATGCCTTGAAGGTAATAGAAATGATGCTCTAGCTCTCAAAGCTTGCGGGTCATCAAGCATTCCAAATGCAAAGATGTAAACAATGTCAGTATTAACATTCATATTGTGCCATTAAATCAACAAATTCCATCAAAAACAATGCATGATGCCCTAGCTCATAAACTATGCATGATGCCCTAGCTCAATATTTTAAGGTCTCACTCTATCCATGCACGACAAATTTTTTTTTTAAATATAGCATACCGTCACAATTGCGACGGTATTCAGAGAATGACCGATGTCAAAGAACTACATGCGACGTCTAGGTGTCAGAATAATCTGACAGATGGACGTCACATGTACAACATATCCATCGCACACCCATCATACTTGCAACACTCATAATGTGTAGCGATGGTAGGTTGACCATTATAGCCGGTGTATAATGTGACAATCAATACCGTCGTAATTGTGACAGTATTCTGAGAATGACCTACGCCAAAGCACTAAATTCGATGTACAGATGTAGAAATAATCTAAAAACTAGACGTCGCATGGACAACATATCCATCGCATACCCATCGTAATTGTGACACTCATAATGTGTAACGATGACATGTTAACCATCATAGTAAGTGCATATTGAGATGGTCGATACCATAGCAATAACGATGGACATACTAGCTATCAGTGATTCTAACACCAAAACTGCAACATTGGTCTGTATCACTTTCCTGATGGGGTAGTGTCGGAAGTGTGACACATAGCCATAGAAAAGAGGTCTCAAATGTACTAGTGGAATGTTCTGTTAATCCAAGTAAATGTCTCATTGTTGGGTTGACTTCAACTAATTTTAGAAACTCAAATCGTAATCCTCAGAAGCGTCACAAAAGGGTAAAGTCTAAGATTTCCTCCCCTTTTCTCTTCAAGGCTAGAGATATCATTAAAATCACCAGCTATTATCTAAGGAAGTAGAGGGGAAAGAGAGATAACCAACTGAATATGAGACCAAAGAAAGGATTTTCCCAAAAGATCAGTTGGAGCATAAACATTAGTTAAGAGAATATTATCCCTAGTATCACAACTTTTGGCCACCAAAGAGATAGAAGACCTACTATAAATCCACCAAATTGGGACAAGGCTACATGTATCCCAAAAGGAAGCCATACTTCCAAAATTACCTTGAGCCCCAATGCACTAGAAAACACATCTAGGCTAGGCTTTAGTCACCTTTTTGAGTATATCATCAACAGAAAATTTGGTTTCCTGGATAAAAAACCACATTAGGAGAGCAAGAACTAATCAATTTTTGAATAGCCTTTTTTCTGGGGATGTTATTCAACCCCCTTACATTCCATGAAAGGACAATCATTTTTTAGGAGTAGAAAAATGAGAGTTAATAGTCTTTACAAAGACAAACTCCACTAATGTCTCTCCAACTAGCTTAACTTTCTCCTGATCCTTCTTCCTTCCCACCTTTGTAATCTTCTCATAGACCCCCTTTTTTAGATTCTTTTGATGAATTCCCAACACAAGCGAGGTATCCTTAAATTTGTTTCCCTCTTGTACATCTTTTTTCCCAGGTGACTCAGATCTTGCCAAACCTGTCTCATCTTGTATTTCAATACCTCCACTTGGCTCCATCACTTCTGAAGCCCCTAAAGGTGCATCTATGTCCATTTGTGAACCTAATCCATCCTCTTGTGTCCCTTCCTAAATATTGATATCGTGTTCCCTATCTATACCTCATGTAGTCAATAGATCCTTCCCACTTAGTATGTTAGCAATATCCCCATCAAATTTATCTAGATCATCCAAAGCCTCAAACATGTTAAATATTGATGCAAAACAAATCAAAAAGGTGCATAAAATACAAATCACTGCAATAAGGCTAATCTTCTAGTAGCCATGTCCAACTAGTTTTTCAAGCACAACTACCTGTACAAATTGAATCTAGTCAAGATAATGATATTCTCATATACCCTTTTCCTTCTTCTTTAATATGCCCAAAGATCACTAGGGTTTTTTTAGGAAGACCACTAGAAATAATAGACTGGTAATGTGTGTAAGCCCAATTAGGCCTAAATTACAAAGAAACTATCCCAATTTCCCCTTGAAATCTCACCGTTACGATTCCAAAGGGTAATTAAAGTGGAAAAATGATGGAATATGGAATTTATCAAGTTTTGAACCAATTCATAGCCTCCTTTTTATAAAACCCTCACTTCAACTAGTTAATCCTTACAAGGAAAAGTAGAAAAATGGCAATTAGCTTGCTCAAGTTCCAACCAAAAACTATGGAACTATCAAGAAACCACAAAATTTGTTTAGATAAAAAATGAACCTTCTATAACTTGGATTTTATAATTTTCCACGGTAACTTAAACTTCAAATAGCTAATTTTGTGAAAAAGGCTTCCAAACACTAGGTCTACAGGTTGTCTATACAAAAAGGATTTAACTTTCTTAAATCTTCATGAAATTTTCTCAAACCAGATGAAAAATAAATATAGTTTGAAGCTATATAAAATGTACCTGGTCTCACATCCTTTATATTCTATACATGTTTGTACAGTGTGCTGCAATAGTGAAAAATATGGAAAATTGACATAGAAAATAACAAAACTCACTAGGTTTCCACTTTTCTTCTTCAACCACCTTTTCTTAGAGAATTTATTTTTTTTTAAATATTTTTTTCACCAAAAAAACAACAGTCCCCAACTACATTTTGAATGGGGTGGCCGTTCATCTTCAACTAACCACACAAAAACAAGTTTGTCAATGCTCTTTTACAACTTTACATACTTGATGTCAACTTTACAACCACTCATTTGACATAAATTACATTAGAAACTAATGACTGGCCTCCATGAACCTTATTCAAACCAAAAAAATGACCCCCTAGACACTTAAGACTCAACTTCATATTTAGACCAAAATTGTTAGGTTGGTGCTCCTACACCATATACCCAAAGAGGAAAAAATTGCATCCTCTTGATGAAATTAGGTCTTTGAATTTAACTCCATGTTTTTAATGTATTTGTCAGACATCCAATTGGAATCTTCATTAGGTAGTCCAAGCCATTTGACCAAATGTTCTTTCTACACCCTCCTTCTTGTCCTCTTCACCTCCCTTTAATCCAAGATAGCTTCAACATGCATATGTTGAGTGGGTGTCAAAACTTTCATCAAAACTCCATCATCCTTTTCAGATTCTCTTTCTATTTCACCCACAACAATATATCCATGTAAGGGATATAGGTCAAATATATTGAAGATTTGTGATAGGGAAACTCCTTGTGGGAGTTCAATTTCATAAGTATTATTTCTAAACTTATGCACTATCCTACAAGGGTCAATCTTCTTCATCATGAGTTTAGTGTATTTTCCTTTTAGAAGCCTCTCTTTTCTAAGATAAGAAAACACCGTGTCCCCAAACTTATATTGGAAATCCTTCTTCCTCAAATATGCCCTCTCTTTCTACCTTTCTGCGCTCTTCTTTAGAGTTTCCTTGACCTGTTCATGGATATCTTTCATGGTTACAACAAAGTCCTCTACTTTTGCACTCATTTTTTTCACTCCTCTCAATTCCCTCAACTCATAGACTCCTCTTGAGTGCATTCCGTAAACAACTTCACATGGACTCTTCCCAATACTACAATTGACTGAGTCATTATCGGCAATACTCAGTCTGTGGAAAGATCCAGTCCCATGAATTTTTATGTTCCTTGGGAAAACATCTCAGTAGATTCCCCAAAGACCTATTAACAACCTCATTCTTAACATCAGTCTGAGAATGGTAGGAAGAAATTAAGGTTAAATTGGTTCCCAACTTTCTCCATAATGTTCTCCAAAAATGGCCAATTAAATTTGAGTCTATCAGACAATATAGATAAGGGTAAACTATGGATTCTTACAATCTCTTTAAAGAAAAAATGTGCAATATGGGAGGCATCATTAGTTGTCTTACATGAAATTAAATGGGTAATCTTACTAAATTCATCTACCACAACATATATATTGTCACATCCTCTTGAGGTCCTTGGCAGACCCAAAACAAAATCTATACTTATTGCTTCCCATGGTCTACTTGGTATAGGTAAAGGTTGATACAAAACTACATTTGAACTGGTCCCTTTATCTCTTTGGAATATGACACACTTACCCACAAACTTATTCACATCCAAATGCATCTTAGTCCAATAGTATAATCTCTTGACTTGTTCCAAAGTTTTATCATAACCAAAATGTCCTCCTAGGCTCCCACTATGCTTTTATCTAACCAAATTCTCCCTCATAGAGAACATAGGTATACATAACTAAGCCCCATTAAATAGTACCCCCTCTTGAAACACATTATCTTTATATTCACTATGAAATGATCCCTAAGATTGTTCACAAACAAAAAATGCCTCATGAAAGTCTTCATCATCTTTAAACATATCTTGTAGGGAATCAATGTCCACACTTTGTAGTTTCACTTCTTGGACTAACGCTTCCCTCCTACTCAAGGCATCAACAACCTTGTTATCCTTACCTTTCTTATGCATCTTTATGGTGAATTTGAAGGCTTTCAAATACTCAACCCATCTCATGTGTGTATGGCTTAACTTCTCTTAGTTATTTAGGCAACTAAGAGAATGGTTATCTGTAAATACCACAAACTCTTTAGGAAGCGGGTGGTGCCTCCACTATTTAAGTGCTTGTACCATGGCACAAAGCTCTAAATCATAAGATGAGTACCTTTTCATAGCCTCATTTATCTTCTCACTAAATAATGCAATGGGCTTCCATTCTCGGCTTAATACTTCCCCAATGGAATAACTACTTGCATCATATTATATTGTAAATACTTTACTAAAATTAGGAAGAGTAAATATAGGTTGGTGTGCTACCTTTTTTTTAAGGAAATCAAAGCTTTGATCAACCTCCTTTGTCCGTTGAAATATTATATTCTTCTCCCCTTTGATGGTGTCTATAATAGGTGCAACTATGTGACTGAAGTTCCTTATAAACTTGCAGTAGACACTTGTCAATCCATGGAAGCTCCTAAATTCTCCAGTTGATCTATGTGTAGGCCAATTAGGAATGGCCTCAACATTTTTTGGGTCCATCTTCAAATTTCCTTGTGAGATCAAAAATCCAAAATAGACAAGCTCATGTTTCATCCACTCACACTTCTTGAGATTGATCATCAATCTTTCTTCACTCAATCTTCTCAACTCCCTATCCAAGTGTTCAAAATGGTTTCCCTTTGTCTTACAAAATACCAAAATGTCATCTAGATATACTGCCACAAACTTGTTAATGAAATCCCTTAGAAATCCATTCATGCATCTCATGAATGTACTAGGAGAATTAGATAACCCAAATGGAATCACCAACCATTGATAGAGACCCTCATTGGTTTAAAGGTTGTCTTTCATTCATCGTCTTCCCTTATTCTGATTTGATGATAGTCACTCTTTAAATTTATCTTTAAAAAGTATCTTTCACATATTAGGTTTTCCATGAGATCTTTCATCTAGGGTATGGGAAATCTATACCTTATCATTATCTTTTTAATTTCTCTTGAATCTGTACAAAGCCTCTATTTTCCATCCTTCTTGGGTGCCAAAACAGTTGGCACAACACATGGGTTGAAAATATTTCTCACCAAACCTTTGTCTAGCAACTCATGCACCTGATTTTTGATCTCCTCATTTTCCTAAGGTGTCATCTTATATGTTTCCTTATTGAACATACTTGCACCGGGAATTAAGTCAATATGATGACTCATTTGGAGGCAATGAGTTTGGAAACTCCTCCACAACTATGTTCTCATACTTGTCAAGAAAAGCATTCACTTATTTTGGGACCTCCTCATTATCATATGTTGTTTCATCATAAATTGGCTCACCTACTATGTAATATCCCCATTCTCCCTCTTCAAGGATCTTCAAAAACTCTTTTTCCTTCAGCACCATGACCCTAGCTCCTTCATGAGTTGCACCCTCATTTTGTTTTAGAGTTTAAAGGGTATAAGACACCTTATCCTTCTCAATAACATGTATTTTATTTTTCCCATCTTGTTGGGCCTTCCTATAAAATTTCCAAGGCCTTCGAAGAAGAAGGTGGAACACATCCATTGGAACCACATCACAAAGGATTTTATCCTTTTAAGATCCTATATTAAACTCCACCCATAGGTGCTCATTTACAAAAACTTGTTGTACATTATCAAGCCATGAGATTTTATATGGATTTTGATGAGGAATTCTCTTAAATTTGAGCTTTTATACCATCTCTAATGACACTATATTATCTATTGAGCCTGAATCAACTATGTTTTTTCATACCTTTCCCTGAGATTTACATGTTGTCTAGAAAAAATATTTCCTTTGAGGAGGCTCCTTGGTGGTTGTCCCTTTGATTAAATTACTAATCATTAGAGACTCTCCTATCTCCGGGGTGACATGAATGGATGGTGAGTTTACACTTCCTTTATCTTCCTCCTGCACTATTTGAATCCTTCTCTCCCCACTATAAGAACTTGTGCCAACTTTGTCAGGATGCTTCCATACTGGATGTCCAATATGATTATAGTTATAGCACTTCCTGGATAAGTGTTAGATCCCCTACTATGTCCATTGAATCCACCTCTACTAACCGGTCTTCTACCTCTAAAATTTACCCTTTTTTCACCACTTGATTCTTGGATTTCACTATGTTCCTCTTCTGTTCTTTTTGACCCTCTTCCACTAGAGGTCCATTTTCCCCTAAAACTCCTTGCTCTACCCCTAGAATATTTTTATTGTCTCTTTTGTATCTTCTCTTCAGCCTTTCTGGCCATTTGAAAACATACCTCCTCAGTCCTAGGAGTAGTGAGGCTCATCTCATCTTGTATAGATGGTCTCAGACCATTCAAGTATCTAGCTACCTTTTCTTTCTCATTTTCCATATGTATTCCCTTTATGGTCAGTTTGTGGAATTCCTTAGTACCACCTCCATTTCTTTTTGCCCCAAATTTTACAAAATCCTAAACACTTGAATCTTATAGTCTTCTGGTAGGAGTTGGGCTTTCAATTTGGCCACCATTATGTCCCATGTGTTGATCTTTGCCTTACCTTTCTTTACCCTCTCATCTTGGGTATAGTTCCACCATGTCAAGGTTTCTCCCTTCAACTTAGTCTTTGAAAATTTGACCTTCTTATCTTCTTCAACCTCTTTATATTCAAAGTATTTGTTCAATGTGTCTACCCATTCTATAAATTATTTTGAATCCATGTTTCCCCCATACATAGGTAAGTATGCTCTAATATCATTGGCTTCTCCTTTCATGGTCTTCAAAATATTTAGAAATCTATAACTCTTCCAAGGCCATCTACTCCTCTTGAGATTCTACTCAAGTGTCAACACTCTCACACTCTCCTATGGAGTCACTCTTTTATTCAACTCCCTTTCCCCTTCTTTCTTTGGCTTCAAATGCTTCAACTTTCTTCCTTAGGGCTCTCAACTCCCTAGCAACCACTGTGGAACCTTTTGAAGGCATGATGTTGAATAGCCTTTTCTAACTTCTTCTTACTCCTCAATCTCTTTTCCTTCCCAATCAAAACCTGAGCTTTGATACCACCTGATGCAAAATAAATAAAAAAGGTGTGGAAAATACAAATCACTGCAATAAGGCTAATCTGCTAGTAGCCGTGTCCAACTACTTTTTCAAGAACAAATACTCGTATGGATGGAATCTATTCAAAATAAGGATATTCTCATATACAATTTTAAATCTTCTTTAATATGTCCAAAGCTCACTAGGGATTTTTAGGAAGACTACACCAAATAATAGACTAATGTGTGTAAGCCCAATAAGGCCTAAATTACAAAGAAAGTATCCCAATTTCCCCTTGAAATCTCATCATTGCAGTTCCAGAGGGTGATTCAAGCAGAAAAGGGATGGAATATGGTATTTATAATGTTTGGAACCAAGTTCTATCCTCCTTTTTACAAAACCTTCACTTTAACTAGTTAATCCTTACAAGGAAAAGCAGAAAAATTGTAATTGGCTTTCTCAAGTTCCAACCAAACACCATGGAACAACTGATAAACCACCAAATTTTTTAGATAAACCAATGAACCTTCTATATCTTGGATTTCAAATAATTTCCATGTTGACTTAAACTTCAGATAGCTAATTTTGTGAAAAAGGCTTCCAAACCCTAGATCTATGGGTTATCTGTATAAAAAAGGCTCTAACTTTCTTCAATCTTCATGAAATTGTCTCAACCCAAATTCAAAAGAAATATAGTTCAAAGATATATCAAATTTACTTGGTCTCACATCCTTTACAATTTGTACATGTCCATACAGAGTGTTGCAATTGTGAAAAATATAGAAAATTGACACATAAAATAGCAAAACTCAATAGTACTCCATTTTTATTCTTCAACCAACCTTTTTTGAGAATATATTTTCATTTAAATATATTTTTCACCAAAAAACCAAATGGTCCCCAACTACATTTTGTATGGGGTGACTGTTCATCTTCAAATAACCACACAAAAACAAGTTTGTCAATGCTCTTATACAACTTTACAACCACTCCTTTGACACAAATTAAATTAGAAACTAAATAATGTTCTCCATGGACTTTATTCAAACGAAAAAACATGAACCCCTAGACACTTAAGATTAAACTTCATATTTAGACCAAAATTGTCAGGTATGTGCTCTTGCACCAAAGATCTCATCTGATTGTCTTGCATTAAAGGTCCTCTTTTGTCCTCTTTCCTTGTTACGATTTCCAATTGGAATGATTCCTTCCTTATCTTTCATCATTGGAGCCTTCCCCTTATCCATATTAGGAGGTAAATTAATTCCCCCCCCTCTATATTTCCTTTCATATTTAGATTTAGGACACATTCTTTGCAAATGCTCATATACATGATAGATTCGGCAGCAGAAAGACAAAGTTTCATAGTCTAGTTGTTGAATTAAAGAGGTTGGACCCAAATATTTTTTTATAGAATCGGGTAAAGGTTTTCTCAAATCAATTTCAACACAAGTACGAGCATAATTGATTACCTTTTTCTCCATAGTTTATCGAGAAGGGCCCACTGTCTTGCCAAGATGTGCAACAATCAAACTGAAAATGTCCTTTCTCTAGAATTTTAAGGGAAACCATGGGATTCTTACCCATAATGGAACCCGTGAAAAAATCTCTTCTATAGTGTTGAAACCAACATGCCATGACTTGATAAATAACCCACCCTGATTATAAAAATATGGCCCCCCTTCAAAAGCCCTACTTTTTCTAACATGCATGAGAAAATCACCAAATAATACCCATTTGCAACCAACATTACTTCCATTTTTCCTTCTGGATTCCATGTGTGCATAGCCCATGACTCAAAAAAAAGGAAAGGAGACCTGAATTCCCATGAAATTGCAGATCAAAGCATGATTCGACAAATACTTGATATCTTCCTCTACTGAATCAAGAGGGATCACCAAAACTGGTCTACCCTCCCTTCTGGCCAAACACTCGTTAACCTTCACAGGATTAAAAGCTCCATCTTCATAAAAATATTTCCCCATGTTTACTCCACGCTCACCATATATTGTATTTTCTTTCATGCATGTAGGAGATCTGCCCCCAATCACAACATCTTTAAAAAACCTACTAGGTCCACTTGGGAACCACACAAGCCTTGTGATCCAGCACTCAAAGCCAACACCAACAAGGCGGAAAGGGATCTATAACACACACCCTAGAAAAGAGAGAAAAATGAAAAAAAACTGTGGCTCCACAATACCAGGTTGCCCCAAACAAACCAAACTCAACCCCACTCTTTTACCAAGCAGCCGCCAAACTCTGTACAACAACAATCCCTTCACAAAACCACAACAGATGGCCCGTGACACCAACACAAAGCCCACTCATGGGTACGGAAACAACACCCCGCCTGCAAAGCTTGAAACCCCCTCCCCCCCTCGCGCGATAACGTCTGAGCACAAATCAGAGGCTAGGGCTCAGACCCTAGCATCCACCATTAACCACCATCACAGATCCATCAAAACCTTCACCATCAAAAATAAATTTCACAATTAAGTGATAAGCTTCATCTATAATTTCAAGCTATTACGTCTCAATAATTATCTTTATCATTTTTCATACATTGTGGAAAATCAACTTAAAGAATTCATCATTATATTATAAGTATATTTAGAGGATGAGATAACTTATTATATGTGACCAACCACTTCGATGTGTTGTTTCTCATTTTTGATTGATTTTTTGAATCAAGCATTAGACTTAATTTGAAGAAGTGCACTTTTATGACAAAATTTAGCAGTTCTTGTTGGTATTAAAATAGTGTGTATTCCTTAACTCTAGCACGAGAATTGAGTAGTGGAGAACTGAGATGGAGGAATTCCCTCAACTATATTTGCAACAATATGTGGAAGAAATGAAATATATTCAATAATGTTGTGTCCATACAAGATGATTCTATTCATTTTGGTTTAGAAGAATTAACCAAATTGATGTCATTTGCAATGAAAAGTTGTTCGAACTAATGAAGTTCATAAAGGAAATACAAATCTTCAAGTTATGTTTGCAAGCATTGTTCATCTATTATATGTTATTTCTTCCCACGGTAATCAAATTTATCTCTCCATACATGAGGATACATTATTGCAGCCAAGAAACCAACTTCTTGCATTCCAAATCAACCTACAAGAGAGGAGGCTCCTAGAAATACAAATATAAGATTTTCACCACAAGAGTAGATTGCATTACATTGATTTCTATATGGAATTATCCGTTTGTGTCTTCTTATTATTATCACAACATAAACCTCGATTTCATAATTTAAACCTCCTTCACATTGAAACATCTAAGAATATATCCTTCATCATTACTATGAATTCTATTGATTGTTGCATTGTGAAATTTCTATCCTCTATTCATCCTATTGGACTATCACCAAAACTTCTTCCATACTCTATCATTTAATCCTTATAAGCTAACAATTCTCCTTTTTATTTGACTTAATACACCACTTATCATAGCATTATTTTCTCTTGTGAGATGCAATCTTGTATTAAATCATTTATGCATTCCGCGAGGATTTGTAATTGTTGAGGACTGAAATTGCACCCTTCTCAGGCTTGCATGAAAACTTGAGGATTTCAGGACAACATAGAAACACTCCTAGGTGGTGGGATTTCCTATGGGTGGAGTGAATCTCTGGATTCTAGGCCGGTTTCTATTTTATATTCACCTATGAACAAATGCAAAATTGAACCAAAATTGAAACTTTGATAGAAAAGACATAAAAGATGCAGAATGGAAAACTTAAACCTTGAACAAATCTAAGCTATTAGGTGATACACCAAAGATGATGTAACTATAATCAAGCTCTAATCAAAGGGAGTTCTTGAAGGAAGACAAGTTTAAACATGTGACAAAACTTTTACGATTTAGACAACTCACGTATCATTGCTTCATAAGGAGGGTTTAGAGTTTCTTTTAAATTCGGGATAAGACGATGAAATATATTAACAATTAACCTATGTAAATAATAGCTTATAACCTATGTAATATGCAATACTATCCACTTAAAGATGCAAAATGGAGACATATACTTTCATGATCCAAAGAATATATTCACTACAAGGAAACATCAAATCCAAAGTTGCATACAATAATGTGAATTTAAAGAAGGTCTGCAAAACTGTACAGTCTTTATTCAAAACTTCAAAGGAAACTATTGTCATACCAATTACAATGGGCTTCCATAGCTTGAGAGAAAACCAGAGGATCCAAAAGCTCAATCACTTCTCCTTTTCTTCCAAAATGTGGGAACCTATATCTAAAAACCCTAACCTGGCTTTTAAAGAAAAAACCAAGCACTAACTCCAAGAAAAACACAAGGTAAAATCTACATGAACTAAGTATCAATTGGATTGAACTGCAGAAGGGATAAGGAAGAACTGGGGATCTCATTTTAATATATGACATGAAATCATGCAAAACTAAGCCTCTATTTTTGAAATTTGATGTTGAATAACGAATGCGGGCCTCTGAGCTGAAGTTGAGTTGCACTAAAACCAGGCCTCTAGCCCTTATATCTTTGAAGGATCATGCAAAATGAAAAGTCTTAACTTGATATATATGTTTTTTAAAACCCTTAAAACCCTCCTCATGTATGTAAATTATACCGCCACCTTTTTCATCATTAAAACAATTCTATAACGACCCTTAACAATTAGTTGACCACCTTTCGTGGACTGTGATGTTGTAGTAATTGATCGACTCAAGCAGGTTGCATATATTTTTCGACCCCACCTTTTAAGACTACTACGTGGAAGCATCTAACTTGTCCCGTGGTCCCCATTCATCATCCGCAAACTACTTTGGCCCTACCTCATCTTGGATACGCGGCAGCATCTTGTCATCCCATAGCTTTTAACCTTCGTGCAACTTCCTTGGCAAGATCACGAGAACCGCCTAATCTGGCCGTCATTTAAACTCCTTTAAGCACCTCCAAAGCTTCTAACCGCCACCTGTTATCTTATGACTGGTCCCTAGGGTTGACCTCTACCTTGAATTGCACCTGGGCTAGTGCAGAGCACCTCCCATTTTGGCGTGATTTCTGTGTTTAGGGTTATGTTAAGAGTATTAGGTTGGATTTGAATAAGATTCATTAGGTTTGGATCTCAACTTGTTCATTTCATGTTTGTAAGAGCAAAAGTGCTCCTAGGTGACAATTTGGTCATTTTGGCCTAGAATGGTAAAAGTTGTTATTTTTGAGTAACTTGAGGTTTTAGTGTTTTCTAGGACCCTAAGATCCTAACTAGGGTCACAAGAGTGAGAAACATGCATCGAGTTGACTAAAATAGTCAAAGAGAAAAAAATGCTCAAAAGTTGCTCGAGCAACTTTTGCAACTTTTGCAAAAAGTTGCAAATGGAAGTTTGAGCGGTTGTAACCACCCATGATCGGGTATTTGAGAATGGATTGATGATATTTGGAAGGTTAATGGAGTTTTGGATTGCATAGTACGGATGGTTTCCTGAGAATCCTTGTAATTACAGTATTTTATGCTTTCTATACAGTTGTGTACGGATTAGATTAGATGATCTGACCCCATGGGGGTGTAGTGATTTGAATTAGATTTATTTTGCATAGAGTAGTTTCTTTCAAGTTGAATTAGTGTGGAGTTACATTAGGATTTATGCCACTGTGTCTGCAAGTTCAATTTGCAGAGTTGCAGGAGCAAAAATGGCTCTAACCTAAGCATCCATGGTTGGAAATGGCTGAAACCATGTGGGATGATGAGTTAGGGTCTGTACATATTGTTTTTGTTTTCCTTTTTGTTCTTACAATTGAATTCCTAAGCTTGGAGTGAAGCCCTATGGCTGACTGCTAGGAGTAGGTGAGCCTGGACAAGGTAAAGATTGAATTGTAATCGAGCACCCATGATCTTGGAGGGATGACTTAGTGGAATTTTTGGAAGACCTAAAGTATCACCTTGAAGGATCAAATGTTTTTAAATTGTGAATTGAAGTTCAAAGAACAAACTGAAGATAGTTTTTACTGACTGGTCCAGAGGCCTAAAAGGAAGGCTACAAACTAGGGCTTGGTATTAATTAGGGTTGTGAGTACATTGAGAAACTATGGTTTTGGATTCTTGAAGGGATAGTGGATAGATTTCATATTTTAAAAGTCTTCTATGAGGTTGTTTAGGATAATTTGAAGCATTTGGCTCAAAACAGTGAAAATAGACCTACTAGGAATAGGCCTAATTAGGCCTACTAGTGTATTGTGACGACAATTGGATAGTTGAAGCATCCATAAGTGTTGGAAATATTTCCAAAGGAATTTTAATGGGTCAAGAACATAGGCAAGAGTCTATGAGGTATATGGGGAAGATCCTAAGCAAGGGTTTGGGGTTCTAGGGGAAGTTCTAGTGAAGAATCAAGAGGAATGATAAACTAGTTGGACTAGTTGAGATTGGATGAACTTTGTGTCCTCAACAAATCAACTATACCTAGGAGGAAAGTTGGTAGAGAGGGTCTATGAGATCCATATTGGGGGAAGAACACATAGTGGAGTAACCATTGGATGGTTAGAAGAAGTAAAAATCACTTTGGGGGAAAGAAACACTAGAACTATAAACCCTCTGCATCAGAGTGGTATCAGAGCCTAGATTTCTTTAAGTTTAGTGTATGTTTGAAGGGGAGGGGAGCCACGAGGCTGACAGCATGCCACCCAAGGAAATGAGAAAAGATTTCATAGTGGACTTGGTCCAAAATCTATTGGGAAAGGCTAATTTGACAGAGGCAAAAGGTAAGAGGAAAGTCACTGAATTGGGAGATGAGAGTGATGAAGAATATGAAAGCCAGACATGAGAGACAATTGGAAAAGGAAAAGAAGTGGAGATGGATAAAGAGCAGAAGGTTTTCTTGGATGCCTTCAAGTCCATCAAAAAGATAGTATGGAACACATACCCTACTATTGTGGCAGCTTGAATGGTGAAGAGTTATTGGATTGGCTAGAGGCCATAGACAACCAGTTTGACTACAAAGAAGTAGCAGAGGAGAAGAGAATCAGTTATGAAAAGGTTAGGCTCAAAGGATCTTCATTGGTGTGGTGGAACATGATGTAGGATGATAGGGTAGCCACTGGTAAGAAGAAGATAGCTTCTTGGGAGAGAATGAAGATCAGATTGAGGGTGCAATTCTTGCCCACTGATTATGAGATTCAAATGTATAAGAAGTTGCAGAACTTGAGACAAAAAGAGTTGTCAGTAAGTGCCTACACTAAGGAGATCCACAAATTGAGCCTAAGGGAAAGAAGACAAGAAGAGGAGGTAGAAAAGGTAGCAAGGTACCTCAATGGGTTGAGACAAGGAATCCAAGATGAAATCGGTATGATAGCTCCTGACAGTATGCGCAAGTGTTTTCAGTTAGCCTTGAGAGTAGAGGAGAAGGCTAGAAGGAGGAATGATTTCCAACAAAGGGGCAGTGGTAATAATAATAGAGGATTCAGAGGCGGGAGTAACTTTGGCAGAGTAAAAAGCCCAAGTAGACTAGAAGAGACTCAATCCACTGATAATGGTGGGAATAACCAGTATAGAGGATCATTCCATAGAGGAGGATACAAAGGAAGAGTCCACCAAGGGGTAGATTCGAGTCACAAGGAAGGACCAATGTTGTCTTCACTAGCAGATGTTACAATTGCAATCAACCAGGCCTTACAATGGGCAGATGTCTTGAAAAGACTTCCACATCATCAATGGGAGAAATAAGAAATTAGTTAGTGCAAGAGGATGACACCCAAAGTATCACTTCTCCAATGTCCAAGGCAAGGTCAGTATTGGATGGAGAGAATATCATGTTAAGGACTTTTTTAAAAGTTCCTAGTGTCACAGAACCACCTCAAAGAAAGAACTTGTTTAATACTACTTGTAGGTCCGATAGGAAGATCTGCAAGGTGATAGTGGACTCTGGATCCACAGAGAACATAGTGTCAGCTGAGATGGTGGATAAATTGAAACTTAGAAGGATACCTCGCACTACCCCCTACAAAGTATCATGGCTAAAAAGGGGCAGCAGACAGTGATGGATGAACAAACTATGGTGGAGTTTTAGATAGGAGAGTATGAGGACAAGGTCATATGTGACATATTTCCCATGGATGCATGTCATCTTCTTCTAGGACCTCCATGGCAATATGATGTGAAATCCATTCATGATGGTGAAAAGAATAACTATGTGATTACTAAACAAGGGAAGAAGTTTCAAATGGATCCCTTACAAGAACCTAATGAGGAGAAGCATGTAGGAACCAATGTGATGCTCTTGAGTGGAAAGGAGTTTCTAAAGGTTATGAAGAAGGAGAGAGGGTTCTGTTGTGCAGTGATAGTTAATCCAAAGGAGGAGACCAAGGAAAAACCCAATATGCCACTAGAGGTACAAGCATTGTTGGAAAGGTACCATGAAATAGTGGATAATGGATTTCCTAGTGAATTTCCACCCATGAGGGGTGTGATTCATCAAATAGACCTCATACCCAGAGCTAATCTTCCTAACAAGGCAAAATATAAGTTGACACCAAGTTAGAATGTAGAGATAGAAAAATAGATTCAAGATTTGTTTGAGAAAGGTCTAATAAGGAAGAGTTTGATTCCTTGTGTTGTACCAACTATCCTTGCACCTAAGAAGGATGGAAAATGGAGGATGTGCACTGACTCAAGAGCTATTAACAAGATCACAATCAGATATAGATTCCCAATGCCCCAGATTGAGGATTTGCTAGACAACTTGGGAGGTTCTTGTTATTTCTCCAAGGTGGATTTGAAGTCAGGGTATCACCAAATCATAGTTAGGCCTGGTGATGAAAGGAAGATAGTCTTAAAGATGAATGAAGGGTTGTATGAGTGGCTTGTAATTCCCTTTGGCATGACAAATGCACCTATCACATTCATGAGGCTCATGAATGAAGTGCTAGCATATTTTATAGGTAAGTTTGTAATAGTTTATCTTGATGACGTTTTGATCTTTAGAAAGTCTAAGGAGGAGCACATGAAGCATTTGGAAATGGTATTGAGAAGGCTACACCAAGAGAATCTAATGATCAATCAGGAAAAATGTGAGTTCTTGAAAACTGAATTAGTGTATCTTGGTTTTGTGGTTGCTAATGGATCTATGAAGATGGATCTTGATAAGGTCATGTCTATTTTGGAATGGCCTACACCTAGATCCATAGGGGATGTTAGGAGTTTTCATGGATTGGCCTCCTACTATAGGAAGTTTGTGAGGGATTTTAGTCATGTATGTGCCCCTATCCTCAACACTATTAAGGGAGGAATCAAATGTCAGTTCAAGTGGACAGCAGTAGCAGATCAAGGCTTTGAGATGTTGAAGAAAAGGATAGCAGAACTACCTACTCTTAGGTTTCATAACTTCAATTAGTTATTTGTGGTGGAGTGTGATGCTAGTAAGCTAGCCATTGGGGTAGTTTTGATCCAAGAGGGACACCATGTGGCATTCTTCTCAGAGAAGTTGAATGAGGACAAACAGAAGTACTCCACCTATGATTTGGAGTTGTATGCAATGGTGAAAGCACTCAAAAAGTGGAGACATTATCTCCTACCTAGGGAATTTTTCGTCTACACAAACAACCATGCCCTAATTTTCTTGAATGGGAAAGAGAAGTTAAATCAGAGGAACCTTAAATGGGTATGATCTAGCCATTTTTTAGTGTATACATTTTTCCCCTCTTTGAAATACTATTTTGGTCACATTGTTTCAAACAAAAATCTAGGTTTTTGCCCCTACCCCAGAAAATTCTGACAAAGACGACCTACAACCTATGCATGCTCCCTCGAGAGATTGATTGATGTTTGTGTTTTTTTGTTTTTTTTATTATTATTATATTTTTTGGGGCGGATGTTCAATCATTCTCATGAAAAGAATCAGAAGAAATTGGGAGGGAAAATGGGGTGAAATGGAATGATATCGGTGGGTAGGGTCCACACATCCAGCAAAATGGTTCCACAGGCTATATATAGGGTCCAAAGGTCCATGATAGGATCATTATGCACAATTTTCACTTGGAGATTGGAGCTAGGAGAGAGAGAGCTGAGCTAAGATGAGAAGATGCCTTTCCCACTGTCAGATCACCAGTTCGAGAGGGTTAGACGCTTCCAAAGGCCATCGAATCCTGGAGAGCCGGTAGGTGATTCTTCCTTCTTCGTCAATTCAATGCAATTTGATATGTTTGATAGGATTTATAGCATGTTTTCGGTTAGATTCAATCATAGGCTAGATTAGGAAATTTTTGGTTTTTAGGGCAAAAAATGGATGCACAGTTCCGGCGCATGTATGCGCAGCAACAATGCACATTTGTGCAAATCATGTGCATTCATTTAGGGGACCTGCACTTTTGTAGGTTTGGAATGTGAATGTTGCACATTCATGTAGGTATGTTGTGCATTTGTTATATCTACACAGATGTTAGGGGATTATGCACATACATTAGGTTATGTTGCGCATTCATGGAAATGGTAGAATTGGAGTAGATTAGGGGGTCAAATAGGTCAAACATTAGAGTGATAGGCTGAGTTGATCTGTCAGCATTGTATTTGTGATTAATTGGTGTCAAAATAGGCAACATTGTAGCATAGTGGCTAGTTAACCTTTTTGAGATTAGACAATTGATAGAATTATCTGTTGATATATGTGTTCGATTGATAGCCAGGATAGATAGAGAGATCAATTTGATCGATGTCTGATAGTTTGATGTGTTGATTGTTTTGATGATATGAGGATATTACAGACATCTTTATGTCATGGGAGAGATATCCATGACACAGAGTCTGAGGTCAGTGTTGTCAGAGACTGACAGAGTTTTGATTGGGGCGACATGCCTATATCATATGATTTACACACCCGAGATTCGGGTGAATCTGGGTATGTTGACTGCGTTAGTAGAGAGATGGCACTCAGATATGAGTAAATTTAATCTTCCGACGGGAGAGATGACAGTGACATTAGAGGATGTGTATCGCATCCTACGACTGCCTATCACCGGAGAGTTGGTGCATTATGACTGACATGGTGGGTTGACTGAGTGCAGAGGAGTGTTTGGGGATGAGGATATTGGTGAGGGAGAGATTAGTTGGGAGGATATTGTGGAATTTTATGAGCCACTACCGGTTGTGTTGGCCAGAGCAATTGGAGGGTATGTCTGCCCAGACCGGAGATCACACAGCTTTACAGTTGGTTGGGGCCAGACACTTCAGAGGATGATGGAAAAGGGTACCCATTTTTCTTGAGGGGTGTACTTATTAGCGCATCTATATCATGATCTTCATCAGGTTGTATATCAAAGAGGAGCCTCATTATCAGCAGGTGTCACATTGCTCTATGTGTGGGCATGGGAGCACATTGCTATCACATGGCCAACAACATTGAGATTCTGAGGCGCAGGGAAGCCATACTATTTTCTTTATGCATCGATCCAGTCTCAGTGTAAGCTGAGACGATTAGAGTTTTGGAGGTACACTTTTGATATGATAGATGTTGTGATTTGGAGACCTTACCTAGGGTGTGAGCCATGAGAGGATGATTGTCAGCTTGGATACTATTTTGAGTCACGATGGTTGATAGGGAGGACTCCCTATATTATAGAGCGGTAGATGGTGAGCAGGGTCCTAGGACAGTTTGGCAGGATTCAGGGGATGCCTCAGGGGTGACAGAGTTTGCACACACCCATCAGGAGAGACAGGACTGGGGATCGATGGTATCATATGAGGTTGCTCGACAGGAGTTCTTGGACATGTCATTTTAGGCATGGTCGATGAGACAGGGGGTCATGGACCTAGGCATGACAACAGAGTACAAGAGGTATCTGAGGGACCATCCATTCCCCAGATTGACAGATCCAGCAGAGAGGTCATGACAAAGAGACCCGGAGGATAGACAGAGAGGAAGATGACGAGGCTGAGGGGGTGGTGATGTGTTGATATTATGGCGACTGATCATGTATTAGGTGTTGATATTGTGGCCACATGTCTAGTGCTTTTTTGGGAAAGAGATTTTCTTTTTCGGGAAAAAGAAGACCAACATTATAAAACCCTAAGTAACCATGCAATCTTTCATACTAGGATCTAGGAGCTTGCTTCAGTTCATACAAGGCTTTGTGTAGTTTGCAAACCATATTCCTTTTGTTAGGATCAACAAAACCTTCAATTTTTTCAATATAGACTTCCTCTTGTAGAATTCCATTTAGGAATGCATATTTTACATCCATTTGGTATACCTTGTATCTTTTGTGTATAGCATATGCCAGAAGAGTTCTGACTCCTTCAAGTCTTGCAATAGGAGAAAAATTTTCTCCATAATTAATACCCTCTTCTTGAGCATATCCTTTACATACTAATCTTGCTTTGTCCACTTAAACTTCTGAAAAGATTCTAATTTTTATTTGAGAAACATAACTGTCAGCATTCTGGAATGGTCATCAACAAATACAATGAAATACTTCTCATCTATGTAACTTTTTGTCCTGATTGGTCCACACAAGTCAGTATGCACTAACTCCAAGACTTCTTTTGTATTGTAGTTCTTTCTCATTGGACATTTGGACATGTTATTTTTGTTTTATGGACTCTTGATGATGGACTTTCTATATGATGCAGTTCTATTATGATTACTTCTATGATGCATTCCTTATGATGATGTATATATGGATACTGACATATGCAGGATCTGATGAATGACTTTGATTATGCATTTGTGGATACTAACACATGTAGGATGTGATGAATGACTTTGATTACGCATTTTCCTTTATGACTATTTATTTCTATATCGATGCAAAATTACTATAATTTGATCACATAATGACTAATGGTATATGAATTTCAAAATAGATGGATAAGTAGTAATGATAATGAAAATGATAATGAACTTAATGATATGCAATAATGATATAAAATGAAATGTATAATGATAGGAATAATACAATGCCTATAATGATATGAAATGACAACTATGACAAAATGAGATGATCAAAACATGCATGTGAATATAAATGGTTATATACAAATGAACAATCCTAAGAAAGAAAAACTAAGGAAATCTACATAATGACCAATGATAAATGTTATATTTTTGCTATCCATAATGTCCTCAATTTTAAACAACCATGTATCCAACACGAGAAGAATAGAAAAAGAGAAAAGGTGAGCTAAGAAAGATATCCTACAAAACCCTATAAAAGGAGCATTTTATGATCTATTAAATGCAATGTAAAATGATATGCAAAATGAGTATCTCCACAACTTCAGAAACATCTTAAAACTTCATAAATATTGGAATTTTATTTTCATCATTGAGCTCGTTATGTTGCAAGAAGATGCAAGCATCATGGTATAATTAAACCAGGATGACCTGAGCACTTCTTGCATGGAGTTTAATGTAGAAAACTTGACAAGCATCTAGGTATAATTGAACCAAGATGACCTGAGTGTCATTTGCATAATAGACAAGGAATATCCCCCTCCATCAGGGAACAAATATTTGGAGTCGAGGTATGTGTGGTGTATCACCATCAATAGTATTCGTATAACAACAAGATTTGCATGTTGTCAATACTCGTTAAATGGATGAAGGCACTTACGCATAGACACCCCAATTATTTGTTCCTTCGACTTCATTGGAAGATATCCCACAAACAACAATCAAAGAAAATACCATGTCTAATCCTGGCTATTCTAATCAATGACATATTTGGAGTGTTAAACTCATGCCAAAGATATCCCTAAATAGCACAGGAACATGATAACAATGAAATTCATATATGAATGCATAATTTCTTAACAAATCATTCTAACATGCCTACCATGAATATACATTTCTTTGCCAAAAGATAGTGTTAGGTTTGTTTATCAGTTTAGTCGATATGATGTTGTTGCAAATGTATAGATAAACAATCATATTTTGAAAGATGGGTCACAGATTATGAATCTTGATTAGAATAGCATTGTGTAAGAACATTTGATTGTGTTTGCTTGTCTAGTAAAAAATACTCCATTTTGTCCTCTAAGAGTTGTGACTATCATAGATCCACTTCCCAAACTAGGTTGAGGACATGCCCCTAGCTAGGTGATGGACTGACTTATTATGGGTGAAGAAACACACACTGGACTAGGGTGAAAACCAGGATAGTAGACCAAGCTATGATGGGATTTTATTAGGGATTTATACAATGGATAGGAGTCATGGATTGGCCATTTTATTATGATATGTACAAGGTGAAGGGTGACTTGAACTGTCACTTTATTATGGATATATACAAATGGGACGATGGGCTAGAAGAATCCTAATAGAGGGAGGAGCTAACTTGTCGCAAATGGTGCCTATTCTAGGTTTTCAGGTAGTCTAATTTACCTCCTTTGAATCATCATCCTTAGACAACTTATGTCCAGTAGGCATAGGTGTCCCAACTGGTCTGGAATCTTACATTCCAAATTTCTTTAGTATCTCTTTGATGTATTTAGATTGGGTAATGTAGATATCATCCTTCATTTGACAAACTTGTAAACCAACAAAGAATTTGATTTCACCAAACATAGACATATCAAATTCCTTACTCATAGCTTCGGAGAATGCTTTGCATAAATAATCATATCCAATAAATAGTATATCATCAACAAATATCTTTTCTAATAGTATCTTGTTCTGAGCTCCTTCTTTGATGTACAAGCTACTAATGTCATTAATTCTCTAAAATCCAATACTTACTAAGTAACCATGCAATCTTTCATACTAGGATCTAGGAGCTTGCTTCAGTTCATACAAGGCTTTGTGTAGTTTGCAAACCATATTCCTTTTGTTAGGATCAACAAAACCTTCAAGTTTTTCAATATAGACTTCCTCTTCTAGAATTCCATTTAGGAATGCATATTTTACATCCATTTGGTATACCTTGTATCTTTTGTGTATAGCATATGCCAGAAGAGTTTTGACTCCTTCAAGTCTTGCAATAGAAGAAAAATTTTCTCCATAATTAATACCCTCTTCTTGAGCATATCCTTTACATACTAATCTTGCTTTGTTTCTGGAAACTTCACCCTTTTCATTCATCTTGTTTCTGAAAAACCCACTTAGTACCAATCACATTCTTGTCTTTTGGTCTAGGTACAAGAATCTGGGTTTTATTCTTTTCTATCTTCTTAATCTCTTCATCCATGGCTTATATCCAACTTTCATCATTCACTACATCTTTAATAGATCTAGGTTCAATTTCACTAAGAAAACATGTGCCTTTAATTTTGTTCCCTGTCATTACACCTTCTGTCTGATCTCCAATTATTTGTTCAAGTGCGTGATGCCTTCTGACATATTTTGCAATTACAGGTTCCTTCCTCTTTGATTCTGGGCTCGATCCACTTGGTTCACCATGTTCAAATATTCTTTTATGCTCTTCCAACTGGTACTCAGGTTCCACTGTCTAAGACTTGGGCGCCTATGTCTATGACTTGGGAGCCTCTATCTGTGACTCAACTCCCTCTATCTATGACTCAGTTTCTTCAGTCTAAGACTTGGTTCTTCAGTTAGCATCTCAGGTTGCATAGGTTGCAACAAGGTTTGTGCTGATGAATTCAGTGGTTGACATGGTTTTTGTCCAATTACCATTGCCCGTGTCTTAGGTATAGTATCAGGTTCATAATATATAATGTTCCTGTAGTCCTTAGGCTCTTTACTACTTTGTTCTTCACTTCTCTTTGCAAACTCATCAATATTTATATTTACACTTTCTATGACTTTATGAGTAGAAAGATTCAAACATTTATATGCTTTTATTTTACAGGAGTAGCTTAGGAATATACCTTCATCACCTTTTACATCAAATTTTTCATTTCTTGCTTCCTTCAAGATGTAACATTTACTTCCAAATACTTTGAAATAACGAACATTGAGTTTATAGCCATACCATAATTCAAAAGGTGTTTGTTTAGTATCTTTCTTAATTTGAACTCTGTTCAAGGTGTGAATTGCAGTGTTGATGGCTTCCTTCCAGTAGTTGGTTGCAACATTCTTTTCAATCATCAAGGTTCTTGCACAATCCATAATAGATTTGTTTCTTCTTTCTGCTATCCCATTTTGTTGTGGTGTACCTGGGGAAGATACTTGTCTCTTTATTCCTCTTTCATTGCATAATTCATTTAACTCATTAGAAATCAATTCACCTCCTCTGTTAGATCTTAAGCATTTAAGTTTCTTTCCTGTTTCCTTCTCAACTCTGGCAAGGTACCACTTAAACTTCTGAAAAGATTCTAATTTTTCTTTGAGAAACATAACTATCAGCATTCTGGAATGGTCATCAACAAATACAATGAAATACTTCTCATCTATGTAACTTTTTGTCCTGATTGGTCCACACAAGTCAGTATGCACTAACTCCAAGACTTCTTTTGTATTGTAGTTCTTTCTCTTGAAACTAGTTTTTCCCATCTTCCCAATTTGTCATTGTTTGCATATTGCTAATTCAGTTTTCTTCAGAATAGGAATACCTCTTACTCTTTTGTTCTTTCTTATGTTGACCAAGTTATCAAAATTTACATGACACAACCTTTTATGCCATAACCAACTTTCTTCTACTTGTGCAATAAAACATGAACTTTCAGTGAGATCAAGATAGAATAGATTACCAATTTTTTGCCTGCCAGTTCCAACTAGGTTTCCCTTACCATCCAGAAGCTTGGCCTTACCATTCATGAATTCTACCTTGAAACCAATGTTATTCAGTTGTGCCACACTTAGTAGATTACACCTTAGTCCTTCAACCCAATAAGCATTATCACATTTTATTCCTTCAGTTAGAGCAATACAACCTTTACCTTTCACATAGCAAGGTTTATCATTCCCAAAATTGACACTCTCACCATCATAGTGATCAAGATGTTCAAATTTGGTTTTATCACTAGTCATGTGGTGAGAACAACCACTATCAATTATCCAAGTATCATTCTTGCTAATATGAGAGTAAAGTGCAGTCGTTTAATTTTCTTCATTGTCTGACTCGTCCTTAATAAAAATGTAAACTATTTCATCTTCATCTTCATCACTATCAGAATCTTTTGCAATATAACAATATTTATTACCTTTGTCCTTGTAGATTTTTTAACTCTTGAAATCCTTCTTACCTTTGTACTTGTTGAACTTTTTCTCATCCTTGTCTTCTTTGTTCAGACACTTAGCAGCAATGTGACCAACCTCATTACATGAAAAGAAAATCAATGGTATTCTTCCTTTTTACTTTCCTTTAGCAGCTCTCTTTGCAACTAATGCTTCAATGATTTCCATATCTTCATCATCGGAATCATCATCACTATCACTGTCAATCTATTTTCCTTTTGATTTTCTATCCATCTTACCAAGGTTTAATTTAGCTTTGAATTCAGACTCAAAATTGCTAGGATTGGGAGAATAATTGTCAAAATTATCCAGCTCAAAAGTTGTAAGCCTTCCAACCAATGCATCTAGAGTTATATCATTACTGCACCTCATCTCTTGAATAGCTAAAACTCTAATTGCATAGATAGGAAGTAAAGTTCACAATACCTTACTAACCATTGTTTTGTCTTCAATTGTTCCACTGGTAGCTCTGATGGCACTGACACTTTTCTTGGTTCTTTCACTGTATTTTGTAATGTCTTCTCCTTCTTTCATTTTCATTTGATCAAAATGACCTTTGAGACTTTCTGCTTTGGCTCTCTTTGCATTATCATCTCCTCCATGTATATCATGTAGTTTCTTCCACGTATCATAGGTAGTATGGAATTCCTTGACTTCATCAAATTTGAAATAGCTGAGTGAAGAAGCTATATCAATCATCATTATGTTGTGATTCTTCATATCCTTCATTTGATCCACAGACATAGGTCTCAACGGTTCCACATACTTATGATCTAGGAATTTCAAACCAGTGTCTCCAATAGTAAATAGATGTAGCCTCATCAAATCTTTCCATGCAGTGAAGTTGTCTTTGTTAAGCTTGGGGATCTCCCTTCTGTAAGACCTCTATGATCTTTAGCTTAGGCCTTGAAACCCTCCCTGAAAGCACCAACAACTCTAATACCAATTTTTGGAAATGACTTGAGTAACTAAGAGGGGAGGGGTGAATCAGCTACCCCAAAAACAAATCCAAGTCCCTTAGATGTCTTAATCAAACTTATCACTGTTGCTCAGTTAACACAGATATTCTACTGTCACTCGATTAACATAGAAATCTTAATATATTAACTATGATTATTAGTTAGTGATTAATTGTAGAAACATAAAGCATAAAAAAATGTACACATGTGACACCAAGATTTAACGTGGAAACCCAATATGGGAAAACCCACCAATTACAACTAGTTACTATTTTCTCTCTTCTGAAGTGAGCCTTGTTAGGAGCCAACCTTGTTAAAGGTTATGATACACACTGTTAGGTGTGAACTTGTTAGCAGATATAATCACCCTGTAAGGAGTGGCCTTGTTAGAGGTCTTCAAACACTTAAATGTAGAAATGTCACCTTGTGAGAGGATTTACAAAAAAATGTTAAGTCTACTTTGTAAAGAGATTTTGGATCACTGCTACAATTGTTAGAGAGTAACAATGGATTGACCTATTTTTCCAAGCAACTATCTTTGTTGATTCAGATCTCTATGTCTAGATTTAAACTGGATCCTCACTAATCAAATATTCTATTGCAACTTTGTATGTTCTATCCTTAATTAGAATCCCATCTGATTTTTCCTTCACTCTTCATATCACAAAATTTACACACATCTTACTTCTTACTTACATTTAATATACACTCGACCTTATATATATGATAGGCCTTGTCAAGTCGGCTTGAATAAACTTCCAAATAAATAATAAAACTTAAGTCTGTCGGCTACATATAACCAATTAACCATAAAATATAAACTGATGTTAGTCGGCTGACACTAAAATCATAACTTAGTTAGTATTGTAATCCTTCAATGCCCAACCATTACCGTAATGCCCGAGTGAACTCGGTTAGAACTAAAAATCACTTTGGTCTTCTTCAATACCTGAGAGAACTTGGCATACATTGATTGTGCGTGGCTTGGGTATAGACATTTGTGTAAACATCACTATATTTGTGTAAACATCAATGACAATACACAATTTTATAATTGTCATCAACACATCTAGTTGATATCTTGTCATGCAGCTCTTGTGGTATATGATTGCCAAATTGTATAGGTACATAATTGTAGGCAACCATCATCTTAATGATGGCCTCTTCTATTTTTTCCTGATCATTGGTAGACAAAGTTCCCCATTGTCTAATCTTATGATGTACTAGACTTCCTGTGTTGATGATTGACTCTGCAACTTCATCAATTGTCTCTGGTATATTTTTTTTTCTTCTTGTATTTTATTTTGTTCTCTTTCATCTTATTCAATATCATCCTTATCTTCTTTTCCTCTTACATATTTCTTTCATTATCTTGGTGCTGGTTGCTTGGTTGAGGCTTTAGGCTGTCTTTTCTGATATGTTCTTACAATGCCTTTCTTTAAAGGTGGTGAGTCTACCTTTGTGGTTTTTCTCCTTGTTCTAGATGCAGTCGTTACTTTAGTAACTTTTGATTTCTTGTCCTATGGTGGCTCTACAACTGATTCTGTAGACTCTGAATCACTTAACTCTTTATTTTCATTGATGGGTGTTTGTTCCTTGGTGATGTCTACTGATTTTTCCAACTCTTCATCAGTTACCAAAAGTTTCTTCTGAAGTGATTTCACCATTCATGTTTTCTTCCTTCCTATTTTCTTGACTTCTAAAACAATCTTAATTATTGACTTGGATTCCTCATATGTGCCAAATATTTTTAAAGATTTGTTAACTAGTTTGTTCAGTAGGGCTTCAATAGCTCTTGTAGCTAGATCTATGTCAATTTCATAGTCTAGTGGTGGTAACCATATTGTTCTTGGGTCAATAGGTTTGACGATTGTTGTGTCGGTGTCAATTATAAAACATATCTCATCCTTGTATTGTTCAACTAACTGGGTAGGGATTCTCATCCTCTTCTACGTCCTATTCTTGAATGATGTAAATTAGGCATCTAATAAAGGTGTGAAAATTATCTCCTAGTGATTTAATGTAATCACTAATTTGTGTTGTGATAGGTCGGTTGGTGTCCCAAGTGACATTACTGATGGAAGGAAAGAAATTATGTATGTAGAATAATGTGCACATCAATAGGGTACCAAACTTACATGTACTAGATTGAGTTGATCTAATTGTTCTCATGTTCTCTTCAAGTTATTTCAGTAGCATCTCGGCTAGATCAAGTCACAGTCCCTTCTTCACTATTTTGTATGTAGCGTTGACTACTCCATAAGCAATGTTGTTTAATCTACTGGCTTGAAATATTTTATATCCAATCACATACGGACCAAATTTCAATTCAGGGTTGATGATTGAATTGATTTTTAGACATTTTTTGTCCCACTCGGCTCCAATTAACTCTTCAATCTCAGGGTGTCCAGGGTGTCTTAGGGTTTTTCTTTCTAGGGTATAGGGTATCCAGTCCTTGCATGAATCACATCCTTTTTTATTGGCTTGGGTTCATCTTTCTGTCATGCACTCGGCTGAGCATAATGCAAATCCATTCCATTTTGAAATATTTTGGGAATAGTAGGGCATTGTTTAACCCTTTTACTTCAATGTGCTTGTACTCTTCCCTTAGGTTACCATCCTTGCATAGATTTTGATAGGCTTCCTCAAGCTCAAAGTCTCCAATCTCTGCAACTTTTCAGTGAATGTATGCACAGATGTCTTCAACCAATAAAACCCTAGGTGGGATACTCAAAAATTCACCTTTGTCATTGGGTTGAGCAGCAACCTCAAGGAAAAACTTGTAGTTAGGTTCCTTAGAGTTTGAGCTCTTTATTAAAATGACCTTCTTGTCTTTTTCCATCTTGATCTTCAAGGTTCTTGAAGTGGTTACCATTGTTCGTTAATTTAGGGCTTCTTTGCAAATAACTTGTTAACTCAGTGAGTCTAGACACTCACTGGATGTTTGTTGTGAATGCTTGAAATCTATTGGAGTAGCTTTGAAAGTGCTGTGAATTGCTCTTTAATGCAGTCACTCTAAATCGCTCTTCTCTGCTCTACAATTTTATTTTTAACGTTGGGTGAATGAATGAGTTCGCGTTGCCCTTTTTTTATAAAAATACCCTAACTAATGCATTAAATTCTTCACCTACCACTCAGTCGGAAAAATAGAGATGCTTGGTCAACACACCAAAGTCTTCATCTCAGTGAGTATACAATGCTTGGTGCATAGTGTCAACTCAGTTGTCTTTCACATGTTCACCAACATGCAGTTTATGCTTGGTTCATATTGATCAACCACACTAGATTCAGCAAACACAACATGCAATACCATAGTGCATCTTTATTCATGCTAATTTGGCATATTCTCAATGAATATAGGAACTGATGTAAAATATATCTTCTTAAAGTGCAGTTCCATACTTACTTGTATTGCTTAGATGGGGGTGGTGGTATCACCTAATCCATTGGACGAGGTGTCACCAACTCTAGTGCTTGGTCCAGCATTATCATTGTTTGAAGCTCTCCTCCACATTTGATTTCTCATTCTCATGATGTCTTCAATAGGATTTCCAATTGCAAAAGTGCTTGACTCTGTCACTCGATCTCTGCAGTCCTTACTTAAGTGACCGACCTTATGACAGTGTAAGCATGTCATTCAAGGGTTAATCTAGTTTCTAGACCTTCTTATCCATTTCTTCATACAGTTGGAAGCTATATGTCCATATCTACCACATGTTGTGCAATTTACCCAAGTGTTTTAATCCCAAACATATGTATTATCGACTCTTCTCGGTTGATATGCATTTTCTTTTTCTTAGGTTTCCAGACTTGCTTCATCTTTTTTCTGCATTCATGAAATGTGTGGCCATGCATGTTGCGAGTAGGACAATGTTTTTCCATGTAAGATTTTTTCAATGATGTGTTCAGTTTAGATCTGTATTCATGTGCTTTGTGTCCATGCTTGTTATAGTTATAACAATTACCTATGAATGTAGAAGTAGTTTTAGGAATACATTTTTCTTTTCTCTTGCAAACATTTGATGTGTGGCCTCGTTTTCCATAGTTATTACATTAACACTTCTTTGGTCTTGGATTTGTGTATACATTCCTTTGATTAGCTTGGTTTGATGATTCTCCATGCTCGGTATACCCTAAACTAGTATTTTTGTTGAGTCTTCTTTGTCCATTCAGAAATTCATCCATTCTTTTTGTACTATCTTTTGCCCTTTTGATCATATCATTATGTTGTTGTTGAATCTTCACGTTGTGCTTCAGTTTCTCATTTTATTCTTTTAGTTCACCAATAACTTCCAATTTTCTAGCAAGTTATGTGTTCACACAGTTGACCTCATGACTCATAAGAACTATTTGATTGGTGATCTCAAGGTTATGTTTAGTAAGTCTTTGTATCTTAGATTCTTTCTCTTGCAACTTTTCAGTAATCTTTCTCCTGTCATCAACAGCCAAAGTTCTTTCTTGTTCAGCTTGTCTTGCATTATTCATAACATCAATCATTCTTACCATTTGTGTCTCTTAACCGATCTATAGTACTTTCACTTTTTCAGTCAGATGTTGATTGATTTCATTTAGATCTGCAATGGTTCCTTCAGATGTGTCAGATATAATACCAGATCTAGATGAATCAAATAGGTCAGGTATCTCTTCTTCATGATAGTCAGTTTCATTGTAGCAAGATGCAATGACTTTTATTTTAGGCAATAAATCTTTCATTTTGTTTCTTGCCTCTTTGTATTGCTCAAAGAATATTTGTATTTGCAACTTTTGATTCTCAATATTTTTATCAAGCTTATGTCTTTCCATTGTGAGATCTTTTCTCTCAAGTGATTAAAATTTTCCTAATAAGAGAAATAGCTCTGATACCAATTGTTTGAATAATGGAAGGGTGTGTACTAAGAGGGGAGGGGTGAATCAGTACTCTTAAAAACTTTTACAAATTAAACCTTAGTACTCATTACTTGCGTAACCGACCACTGTAGTTTTTCTACATCATGCATGCAATATTATAGCATAAATGTAAATGCATATTATAGTTTAGCCCTCCGAGTAAGTGGTTTGGGGTCATGTCAAGTGCCTTGAATGGGTCTTTGACTTGGATCTAGATTTTCCCTCTATTCTGCCCCATTTTCCACTTCTCTTTAGCCTATTTCTGGCACCCTGATCTGCAAATCTGAGTTCCTTGAGCTCAGGGTCAAGGTTGACCTTCTAGATCAAGGTTGACCTCAAACCTGACCTAGGTCAAGGTCAAACTCTACCCTCACCTAGGTCAAAATTGACCTTGACCCTGACCTAGGGTCCAAATTTCAAGTTTATGGGGTTGCTGGATGTTGGGCTTCGGAAAGATTTAATTCTCGCTTCCAGGTTGGTTGTTTCAGTCTTTGAGGCGATGAATATTTAAATTATATTTAATATAGGTCCACTTCAAGGAATATAGGTCTAATTAGAATTTAATTCTCGTATGTAGGCCTCTCTAGAAGATTATGCCCTAGATTTTTATATAAGGAAGCTTTCTCCTCTCATTTTCTCTAAGACTTGAAGCACCTAAGCAAGAAGTAAACTAAGACGCAAGAAAAAATTTCATCCATCAAAAATCTATGAATGATATATTGAAGCAAGAATCTACTCTCAATCATTCAAGCATTCAAAGACATTCAAGCATTCAATTCATCAAGGAGATCCATTGGTAGCCATTGAAGGATTCAAGCTCTATGGAGCCCTCTTGTTGAAGATTTCTCCATCCACATCCATGAAAGACTCTTCCTATTCCAAGATCCATTCAATATTAGTGTTGAAGATCTATAAGCAATTGATTTGAGACATCCTACATCCTCCATTATACATTCTACATTCATTTGGTGCATACATACTTGTGGATCCAAGGATCTGAATCTACCACAAGGGTTTCTATACAAGCAAGGTGAATTGGTTTATTTACTTTGTTTATTTATGAAATTTCAATTATACTTTAATGTTAATTCCAAAACTGGGGTTGAACCAAGGCAAACCCCTCCCCCCAACAAACAAAACCATTTTTCTTGCAGGTACAGGATAGCTAATTTAGGAGCATATTTGGATACCCTTTTCGGCCAACTTTCGGGATCCACAAACAGAATTTATGTTGGAGTAGTGCAGGTTGAGGTTGACATTGTGGGGTATGATTGCACCTCTACAAAAAGGTCAAGGTCAACCTGACTCAAAAAAGGAAAATATTTATGGGTTTTGTCTGTCTCTGTGTTTCTGTTCCAGATCTGGTTGTAGAATTTCTCAAAACTCAGCACAGACATCAGAAAATAGGCTTTTCCAGATCTGCTATATTGTGAGGTTAGTACATGTATTTAATTCATTTCAATTAAGGTTTGAATCAATTCCATTATAGACTCTTCATCCATTATTTAGGATTGTAAGGATTTCTTCTTTCTTCTTATTTGCGATTGATTGATGCATTTGTGCATTAACCATTTTCTTATGGTTTATCAAAGTGGATCTTTCCTTTGTGAAATTTGGGGCTTGGGAGAGAATATTATCTTCTCCTCAACACCATTTTCATACCTTACAACATGTACATTTACACACATTCACATTCATTCATACATTATTTTATCCATTACATTTTGGTGAACCCGTGATAGACAACTCTTTCTTTTTGGTGTTAGATTTACATTTCATGTTAGATCTTGCATGCATATTAGATTATCCTTCTTTTATGTTCTTGCATTTACATTTTATTAGTTTAGTTCATTTACATTGCATTGGTATATGATATTTACTACCTCTAGTCCTACTTATAATATTCCAGTTAGAAGAAGTCACAGACTTATGGGTTCCTTTGATCCTGAGTCTTCCTCTCCTTCCCTTAGGATCCCAGATGATAATTTGATCATTCATGATTCTAATATTTCTACTGAGTATAACTCTTCTCGCTCATCTCATGATGAGGATGACACTTTAAGAGTTCCTCCTGAGCAAGTTGAAAAACTATCAACTGAACTTGATAAAATAGGAAATTGGCTTATTCAAGAAAACCATAATCAAGATTCTATCCAAGCTATATAGGCTCTTAAGAAAGTCCTTCGTGATAGTGATCAAGGTGTTAATCTCTTACATGGTATTACTCGTCTTCTGCATTTAAATTTTAAACCTTTATCTCAAGAAGCTCAAGATTTAGGATTTAATCCTCCTGTCACTAGTGTGGAACCTTCTTCTGTTCCTTTACCTAGCAATCCTACTTACACTCATCCTTTAGTGACTACATCTCTTACATTTTCCAATCCTCTAGCTTTGAATGTTCCACTTACATATCTTCCTGTGAGTGTTCCACCGATATCTTTACCTACCTCACAACCTTCATACCCTAGTGTTCCTTTTTCTTTTTCCAATCCTCTTCCAACTGTGGTTCTAAATGTTCCACAGGTTGTGTCTTCTATTCCCGCTACTTCCTACACTTTTTCTAGTGTTCCTAATGTTTCTATGCCTCCTAATTATTCTAATGATTCCACCATCATTAGTCTAGCTCAAACTGTGTCCTCTTTACAACAACAACTTGCATCCTTAACTCAATCTAAGTTTAGTATTCCTACATGTGACATGGGTAGTCCTTTATCCCTAGACATATCTGTGCTCCTATCCCTCATTAAGTCGATATGCCTCGTCTTGAGAATTACAATGGTAAGGGAGATCCTGTCACTCATGTTAAAAAAATTCAACTCCTTTGTAGTGACTATGCTCATGAACATAGGATTTTAGCCAAGTTGTTTGCTAGAACCTTTCATGATAAGGCCTTACAATGGTATTGTTCCCTAGCTCCTTATTCTATTGATTCTTTTCCAAAACTTGATAATACATTTATTGAACAGTTCCAAATAACATTGGTCCGCAAGTATCCTTAACTGATTTGATGCATTGTAAATAGAATACTAAAGAAAAATTGACTGAATTTATTGGTAGATTTTGTTGGAGATTTGCTTCTGTGCAAATAATTGATTGTATGTTTGTCATTGATGACAACATATAATACACAGCGGTGTTCTATATGCAATTATCAATATAGATGTTTTGGATCTATGCGTGTTTATTTCCACGATGTATACATGTTCTAGATGCTATGTGCATTCACGCAGAGTCAGATATGAAGTTTCAGTTAAGTTATGTTAATCAGTTATGGTAGTTACAGCTTCTGACATAATTATAGTGCTTCTTGAGTTGCACCTATCTTCAGGATATACATGTTTGTATTCATGTTTAGTTATGAGTCAATGATGAGTATCCAAAGGTGCCAAACATGTTTTAACAGAATCGTGATGTTTGAATTAATTTGGTCAAGCCGACTTGGTGAAGCGTTGCGTCCATTCAGTTTGAGTTGCGTGGTCCTAATTATGATTGTGTGATTAGCTAAGCTGACAAAGAAGTTATTGAAGTGTTTCCAAATACTGTCATGACCCTATCCTTGGTGAAGATACATATAACAGTTCAAATGTGTTTGCTAGGTGTGGGAAAATGAAGTGAAAAACAAAAGACAAAAGAGAGCAGAAAGTCAGACAGAATAAGTTGAAGATCTATGTGAGGAAACATAAGAAGATTACAATTCATTGGAACTGATCAAGACAGCAGGTCTACTCAAACATTTCATCTATCAGATATAGTGTATATTTGTTCTACTGAAGGTTGCAACCTTCATCATTTTAGCAGTGAGCTTTTGGACAGTGAGTCCTCACCCCTAACAGGGTTACTTGTAAAAGACTCCTAACAGGGTTCGACCTTTAACTAGGTCTCTGTACTTCTTGCATTGTAAAGAACAACTCCTAATAGGGTTGGAAGATCTCTTAACATGGATCATTATAACTAGTACATATATTTGTGGGTGTTAATTCCCACCGGGGTTTTTACCTAATTGGTTTCACCGTAACCAAAATTGTGGAGTTCTCTATTGTGTTATCTGAATGTGCATTTTCTTTATGTTAATTTATAATTAAGTGACGAAAATAATTAAAATAGTTGATAACTGATTGACCCCCCCCCCCCTGCCCCCCTCTCAGTTATCCTTCAGGACTATTCCAACATATTTAAGCATTTGTATGTTAGATTTCTTATTCTGTTCCTGATATTGATATTCAACATATGTTTATTTCAAATTTGCAAAATGATATTAGAGATAAGATTCTGCTTACTGAATTTACCTCTTTTCAACAACTTTGTGCAGCGCTTCATCAATATCAATTACAAGTGAGTTAATTTGAGAGCAACACTCCAATGGCTCATGTTCCAGTTGATAAGAGTGATGTTGCTCCTAATCCCAACAAGTTTTAGAAGCCTAACAACTATGTCAAAATCAATAAACAAGAAAATGCAGTTGTTGATCAAGTTGTTGTTGCATCTCACAATGTCACTCCTGCATCCTTTTCTTTTCTTTTAAATCGTATGTTTACTCCTCTTTCTAAATCTTTACATTCTATTATGAGTAAATTATTGACTGCTAATACGATTACTTTACCTCCTATCCAACCTCTTCTTCCTACTATGATGGCATCCAAATCCTTTTGTCAATACTATCCTCATAATGGCCATGATACTAAGATGTGTTATTCTCTAAAACATAAGGTTCAAGACTTAATTGATTCTAATGCTTTATCTGTTGATAATTTTGATGGTAGTGGGAACAACTCTATCTCTCCTCCTAATCAAAACCTTCAAGTTTATATGAATCCTTTACCTACACATGATACTAATACCATTGCTCAACCATCTTCTATGGATATTGTTTATGATTCAAAGATGGATGATATCAATCATATTGTTAACCATGTGGAGCATGTTGTTTTTCCTCAACCTATCTCTCCACCCCAATCTCAATATCAACCTCATATTCAAGTTCCTCCATTTCAACCTCAACTTCAAGTTCCCCCTCAACCTAAACCGAAACCTAAATCTAAACCTTCAAAAAAACCTAAGGATAAAATACCTTGGGAACTCTCGATCACCTTTGATGATCTGAGACCATTAAAGCCCTTGATGGTCGCCTCTACATTTATTTGAGGATTACTAAGATAACTTACCATGCTTGTCTTGTTGATCCTACTTCCTTAGTCAATATCATCACTGAAGAAAACCTTTTTATGAAGAACTGACAACGTGATTATTATGATACATCTGATGTGTGAATCCAAACTTGTAATGGATTTCTCTATCCATCATTTGGTTCTATTACCTTACCTATTGAGCTATGTGGTAAATTTGTGGATACTACCTTCTTTATTTTCCCTACATCTGATCAATTTCAAGTTAAGCTTAGTTTTCCTTGGTTGACTTCCATGTGTGTCGTTACTTATCCAATCCATAAGTGTATTAAGTTCATTCATGATGAAGAGGTGAAAATTATTAATCATAGTTTATATCAACCTTCTAGGCCTAGGTATTGTGCTACCCTTGACTTCTTTTGGCCTTTATTACCTAATTCATGTCCTTCTTGACCTGATAACCTTTTTCACTCATATCAAGCCTATAAACATCACAAGATTCTTGAGTTAAGCATGCCTTAGATAGATCTTAATCATGGTCTTTTGCCTATGCCTTCTAAACCTCCATTATCCATTACTTCTAGTTCTGTTAATCAAGCTCCTAGTATCACTTTTCAGCCTACTAAGAGTCCTACTAAACCTCTTATAGAACCTGTGAAGGAACCAGTTGTTGTTCCTCCTAGTTCTCAACATATTTCAAATAATACAAAATGTAACAAATCTGCCAATGAACGTCATAAGAAGCATTGAGCTCATGCTAGGGCTTGTTCCTATGTTCTTAAAAATTCTTTACCTTCTTTTGACCATCCTATGCCTGATGTGTTGGAGGAAGTTAATGTTCATAATGATGTTAAGATGAATGATTATGATGAATCTATTCGCATCTTAGATTCTATTTTTATTAATCTTGATGAAGAAGATACTCTTGATGATCCTATTGATGCCAATAATGAGTATGAGAATATTGATCTTGATACTCATTTACCTCATATTCTTTCCACACAACTAATAATTACACTTAGTATCGAACATCACAATTCTCAAGAGGATCCTTGTTTGGAACTGGCTATCATTCCTACTATGTTGGATATAGTCCCTCTTGCAAGTTTCCTTCCTTCCCTAAATGATATAAATTGATATGGGGAGAGTAGGTGATGTGCTTGATTGGATTGTCCTTCATGGTAGCCTTTTATGTGTTTTCCTATTGTATTGTGCTTCTCTCGTGATGTATTTGCTAAATGTTTGTTAGATTCTCTTATACAACCCTTGTTACTTTGTTGGTGCAAGGTGATAAAGGAGTCAACCTATTGTACAATTCTTCTATATGTATTTGTATTCTTCTATATATTATTTTCATGTTATGTTTTACCTGTGCTATTGTTCATAAATTTTTTCATTGTGTAGTCCACTTGGATTTGTGATATGGTAGCACTAATTCTTTTTGGTCTCCATGCTGTGGTCTGAAAAGAATCTTCTTCATAACTCTTACATTTTCTTTCCTCCATTGTGATTGTAGTTCTACATTATTTGGGGAACAATGTCAATTCATTTACAATAATATCATATCTATATAAACATATTATCTTATGATCATACTGAACCCACGGTAGGTAGATCCTTTATGTGTTCTATGTATGTTTATGTGGTATTTCCCTTGATTTGTCTTCGCTTGGGGGCATCTCGTAGTGGAAACATAATCAGTGGAGTTGTTTATGTTTCCTTTAAATTCATTGCTCCTGTTAAAGTGTTAGTAATGAATTTAACATGAGGGCATACACTCTACTCACCTTTTGCACACACACACTTTGAAAATATTTTCAAAACTTAACACTTTTCTCCCTTTATGGATTAGAGACTAATCCTTAAAGCATGGATTTTTACCTTATAGGATCTCTTGATCCCTCCAATTTCAATTTATAATGTTTTTATCCCTTAAGGATGGAAGGTATCCTTAAGACTGGCTCTCTCTATGTTTTGAATTTTCTCTTCTGGAGTAGAATATTCCTAAGAGTAAAAATTTTATGGGTTGACTAGTGAGTAGCCACATTCACTAGGTAGTTCAACTCCATCTTTCCACTTGCACTTTCTTCTTATGTGATTCACAATGGGACATAGGTTCTCATTGGGTGAGGTAATCACACCCTCTCTCCTTTTTTTTCTCTTTGAGTGGTGGTGTCTCTCTTATCATGATCTTAGGGTTGATAAAGACTTAAGTCCCTTGGGGCTTGAGGATTCCTTTGTCCCTTTTTATTTCGATAAGATTATATTTTCTTTATGATCTCCTTTACCAAGAGTTTGCATAAAGTCCATACTCTTGCTAAAGTGGGGGCTAAATGTATTGTTATAAAATGGAATCACTTCCATTTTGGACTAGTTTATCCCTCTGAGTAAGTGGTTTTGGGTCATGTCAATCTCCTTGAATGGGTCTCTCACTTATATCTGGCTTTCCCTCTGTTCTGCCCCATTTTCCACTTCTCTTTGGCCTATTTTTGGCACCCTGATCTGCAAATCTAAGTTCCTTGACCTCAGGGTCAAGGTTGAAATTTTGGGTCAAGGTCAACCTTGACTGTGACCTAGGTCAGAGTTGACCTCGACCCTGACCCAGGGTCCAAATTTCAAGTTTCCAGGGTTTCTGGATGTCGGGCTTCAGAAAGATTTAATTCCCGCTTTCAGGTCGGCTGTTTCGGTCTTCGAGGGAATGACTCTTGAAATTATATTTAATATAGGTCCACTTCAAGGAATATAGGTCTAATTGGAATTTAATTCTCCTATGTAGGCCTCTCTAGAAGATTGTGCCCTAGATTTGTATATAAGGAAGCTTTCTCCTCTCATTTTCTCTAAGACTTGAAGCACCTAAGCAAGAAGTAAACTAAGACACAAGAAGAAATTTCATCCATCCAAAATCTATGCTTGATCTATTTAAGTAATCATCTACTCTCAAGCATTCAATCATTCAAAGACATTCAAGCATTTAATTCATCAAGGAGATCCATTGGTAGCCATTGAAGGATTCAAGCTCTATGGAGCCCTCTTGTTGAAGATTTCTCCATCCACATCCATGCAAGCCTCTTCCTATTCCAAGATCC
>MU224172.1:127978-148613 GCA_018584345.1 Thuja plicata
TTATTCCCATTCCACATAATGGGATCCAAACGCAGAATAAATTAATTCCCAGTCTTATTCTAGGTGCACCAAACAGGTTCAAACCTTATTCCAGCTTTCGTTTTGAGCATAAATTAATTCCAGAATACGCTCTTATTCTAGAATAGGCCTATTCTGGATAAGTTAATTCCAGGTGCCAAACGGGCCCTAAATAACAGCTATATTCCTATTATGGAACTCCATATTATGTAAACAATGTTAGCCTAATATTTGGGGGCTCGTTGTCTTGCATAGAATTATGAGAAATATAATAGGTCCCCTTTCATCCTTGTTCCCACACTTGGGGGGCAAGGATGCCATCTCCTTCTTTTCTATCTTTCCGGGATCCACTTTCCCTTGGTTAATCAGTATCTATCTATTATGTGATATCCAATCATACATGAAAATCTTGGTTTGCATTAAGGATCTATGTCCTTGATTATAACCTATTCTGTTGTTTGACATTGGGTTTCCATGGTTGATAAATCTCTCACCTTGGAAACTGAATAGTGTCCTATCCCTCACAAGGGTTACTTTCTCACTTCTTGCATGATATCTCTTTTCTACAACAACATTTATTGATATAATTTGATATATCCCTTGCCTTCACACCTGAGGGGAAAGGTATTCTCCTTCTTCCTCTATCTAAGGATCTACTTTCCTTAGCTTAGTGGCATTTGTTTATCATATAACATTATTTCCTTATAAATATGTGTGTTTTCTACTATGGATACCCTCTTATATGAGAGGTGATAGACCTAGGTCATCACCTCTTCTTTATTTTGCAAACTATGCTTTTGATAAACTCTTGCTCTTGCTTTGGGTTAGAGTTTGATTCCTTCATCCTAAGATTCCTCTTCCTCTTGATTATAGGGGGCTTGATGATTGAATCTTTGTTCCCTCTTTTTCTTTAAAAGATGACATTTTATCCTAAGCATTCCTCTATGGTGAGGGTCTTGTTGATAAGATCTCTTCCCTTTTTGAGGATCCTTTTTCCATAAGTGACATATCCATTTCACAATTATCTATGTTCTTGGATGAAAGGGTCAAGGCTCTTCACTAAGAATATGGTATACATTGTTGTTAAGTTGGATATCTCCTTACCTTGTGAAGTAGGTATCCTCTTTTATCTTCCTTATCCTACCTAGTGGGTAGTCATGATAAGGAGGGGGGCATATATAGGGCCTCCCTTGTACTATAGTTTACATTAATTTACATTTTGCAGCATGCTAAATCCTCAGAAGGTAATGCACATAAGTTGCTAAATCTTGAAGGGACATGCATTTTTACTTTTATTTTTGCTAAATCCTCGGAAGCTAATGCACATAAGTTGCTAAATCCTGAAGGGACACACATTTTTACTTTTATTTTTGCTAATTCCTTAGAAGGTAACGCACATAAGTTGCTAAATCATGAAGAGATATGCACCCTTTTAAATTTTCAATATGCTAAATCCTTGGAAGGTAACGCACATAAGTTGCTAAATTCTAAAAAGACACGCATTTTATATTCATAGTGATACAAGAATGTGGATCTATGAATATTTTCAAAAGCTGTCAGAAGATGCATTACAATTACAAGCACAGTTTATGGGTGAACCTATTGGGATCTCCCTCCTTGGTGATTCATGGTAAGGTGGGCATCTTACTAGGCAAGGTAATCACTATCTCTTTTCTCTCTTTCGCTTTCATGCTAGTAGGATGAGATCATGAAGCTATGTTATCTATAGTGTTGCTTTTGTCCTGCTTATGTAATCATGTATGTTTAGTTAGAATCCTTGGTATAAGGACTTATGTCCCTAACTTAGTGATGTTCTACCTCATTGCGATCCACCAGATTCTTTCTTCTAACTTTACCGAAAGCATGTTCGATTTCCATACTTCCGCTAAAGTGGGGGCTTAATGTATCGTCTCAAAATGGAAGCTCTTCCATGTTAATAATTTTTTGCCCTCCTTAGGGGATTTTTTTTACCATCATCATATCATCCCCTCATTTTTGCATCATCCCCTACTTCTGTGCCTGTTTAGGACCCTGATTGGGCCTCTCCAGGCACCTTCTATCCCACCTGGCACATTTTCCAAGGGTTCTAACCCCCTGGGTCAAGGTTGACCTCGACCTTGACCTAGGTCAGGGTCAAACTTGACCTTGACCTAGGTCAAGGTCTACCTCAACCTTGACCGGGGTCCCCCTTCCAAATCTGGAAGCTTGTCAGCTTCCAGAGGTCATCAGAAATTCATTTTTCCCGCTTCTGGGTCAGTTGTTTTGGGTTCCAAAGTGGAAAATTCTAAATTGTATATAATATAGGTCCTCTTCTAGAGGCATGGGTCTAATTGGAATTTATTTATCCTATGTCGGCCTCCTTAGAAGATTGTACTCTAATTTCATATAAAAGGAAGCTTTTCTCTCGCATTTTCTCTAAGTCTTCTAAGTGCAAAAAGCTCTAACCAAGATTTTGTCAAGAAGCAAAAGGTTCAAGCATCCATTGTTCTACATATTATCAAGCTTTCAAGGTGCTAAATTATTCCTCTCAAGCATTCAAGTCCTCCATTGAAGATCAAGGATTCAAGCTTTCAAGCCTTTGAAGGGATTTGGTTCCAACATTCAAGATTCATCATTCAAACCCTAGATCTAGCCATCATGGTGGTGTGATCTTCCTTCAAGATCCTTTGTGCATCCTCAACACTCATTCATTCTCTTCAAGGTGGATTCCAAGAATAAAATTATGGAGGTTTATGGTTTCTAAAGTCCATGTTTTCATATTTACATACTTGCTTACACTTGAATTACAATTGCATACCTATTCAATATCATAGCTTCATTGTTAGATTCAATTCTACTACTTGCTAGCATTCTTATTTCAATTATTGATTTCAAGGTTAATTATTAAATCAAGGTTTGACTAAGGCAAACCCCTCCCCCCAACAAACAAATCTCTTTTTCTTGTAGGTACAGGTTCAAGATTGAAGATTTGAACTCAGATTTGGATACCCTTTTCAACAAACTATTGGGATCTACGAACAGATTTTCTGTCGGACCTGTGTAGGTCAGGGTCAAGATTATTGGGTCAGGGGTGAGATTAGTGGGTCAAGGTCGACCTTTTTCATAAGACAGTGTTAGATCGGAAAAATATTTTTGGGTTTTGTTCGTCTCTGCGTTCCGGTTCTGGATCATACTTTAGATTTTCCAGAAACAAAGCACAGACCTTAGAAAACAACATTATTTGATCTACAATATTTCAAGGTTAGTGTATTTCTCCTATCCATTTCAATTCAAATCCTTAATCATTCTAAATCCATCACACATTTACATTCATTCACACACATTTTAAGAGGGCAACCTAGGATCTCCTTCTTTATTCTTATTTCCAATAGATTGATTCATTTATGCATTAATCCTTTTTGGTTTGATCAATTTGGATCCTTCCTTTGTGCATTTGAGAATAAAGGGGAATGTCTTATTTATCCCTCCACTCTAAACATTAAATGTAAGGTGATAAGTGATTGGAGTATCAAAACACTCTTAGTCCATTAACATCATTTTTTACCTTTACAGACTCTATTAAGATAAAATAGAAATTTGTATGACCCTTTGCATATTGTCTTATTTTGTATTTCCTTATCATACTGATTCAGGAACAAGATTTCATTATACTTAATATAAGTCTTCTCATATTTTAAGTCTCTCCTTTGTGTTATCTGTTGAGTTATAAGTTTTCTGGCTTACTGTATGAGTCTTGCTTATAGATATGTGTATTCCACAAGTCTTTGATCTTAGATAAAATTAAAATGCTCTGGATATTATATTGATTCTATTGGATTATCTACTTAAGTATCTTGTAGTGTGTAGTCTAAGTGATTTTATGTTTATGGTTATGAGTCTATACCAATAGGTTGCTTCAGTTTCAGTATTGTATTTAGGATTTTACCCAATGGATAAGGCACTGATCTAGAGCTAGTATATTCTACGGAGATATATGTTTGATAGGTTTGGCTATATTCTATCCCTAACTTTAATCAAACTCATTACATAATTCTTTACATTTTAAGTTGTTTTTTGTTATCCCACCATGGTAATGGAGAGTCAATGAATACTTGGTTGGAATTTAGCACTTTCTTATCATCATCTATTGTTTGAATCCAAAATTAGGTGTTGTAAGGAGTTGAGTTTTGTCTTGATTAGGTGTACCTGCCTTGGTTTTGCAGAGCCAGAAGTGTAGAGATAATTCTTGTCCCTATAGTTGGTCAACTTATCTTATAGATCTTTCACACTTGGAGCTAACCACTCCTAATATCAGTCTTAATATATATTGGTTGCTTCTCAAAGGGTAACATTTTTAGACACTAACAAGATGGAGACTCCACTGGGAAAATATAGTAGAATTGTCATAAGTGACTAGTAAGTTGATCATTCAATGCATAGAGTTACTCAAGTTTGGTATTTTGTCATTATTTTATCTTGAGAGTTCTCTATTTGCAATTATTCATATCAGTTAGTGATGTTATCCCAACTAGTTTTGGGTGGTGACTCTGAGTTTCTCTGTAGCTGTGTTGAGTAAATAAAATATCATTTTTTCACACAGTTTCCATTATGAGTTATAGAAACACCAAGTCTTAATCAAAGAGACATCTTGAAGATATGTTGGGGGATGATATCCAAACTACATCTAAGGCTGATCACCCAAGAAGAGTAAAAGATAATAGAAGATTCCCTCAAAATGAAAGGCAAGAGGGGGACATTAGAGAAGAAGGACCAGTCCAATGCAACCAAGAAGGTAATGCATCTGAATATGAAGAGGTTGCAGACTTGGGACTAGGTTAATATAAAGATCATAGCTCTCCTGATGAAAGAAAGGAGGACACATCTGACACCACCCTCCCAAATTCAGAGGATCTTGATGAAGAGCCTATTGAGATGAGAAAAGTAATCCAGAGACATTTTTCCCTTAGACAACAAAGAGAAAAGGAAAAGGAAGATGAAGTAAGAAAAAAGATGATTAGAAATGATCAGTTGAGGAGGCAAGTGATGAATCTAGAAGCAATGAGTTACCTCTATGAACCTAAAAATTTCAGAGAGGAGGAGCCTGTCATTCGTCAAGTAGTTGGTTATCAAGGCCCTAAAGATAAGGGAAAGCAAGGAATGACAAGGGTTACAATAAATGATCCCAAGAATCTCAAAGTCCCATTGGATCATATGTCTAAATTGGACATTTATCTTGAAAGGGATAGAGTTGAAAAGATATCATAGCTAAAGAACTTGAGAAGGCAGAATTGGAGGCTACTACTTTGGAGATGAAGAAGAAGGCTGATTTTCTTAGATAGAAAATTAGGCCTGTTCAACTTGGAACTGAAGAAGCTACAACATAAAATGCTAAGGCCTATGCTTCTCAAGTTAACATTTCATCTCAAGGAATACCCACTCATGTAGAAAGGTACAAGCAATTTTCTTTTCATAACATCCTTGGTTATCCTAATATAGTTCCAAGTGAAATAAGAGATAGACTCCCCAAATTTGCTTGGAATAATGTAATCACATGTGAAGAATACTTGAAAAAATTTATTGACTTGATGGATGATTATGAAATTATGCATGAGGATGTATTAGTGAAACTCTTTGTTTAGTCTTTAGTAGAGGATGCTAGGGATTGGTTTAGAGGGTTACCCTATAATTCTGTAGGGTCAATGGATGAATTAATTGATTGCTTTAAGAAGAAATATGGTGGTAATAAAAATGAAGGGTTCATGTTAAATGAATTCAACAATATTAAAAAGAATCAGAATGAGGATGTTGTGGAGTTCAACATAAGGTTTCAAAGAGCTATGCACAAACTTTTCCAAGTTATGAAACTTGATGACAAGGTTTATTTAGCCACTTATCTTAATGCATTTGATTCTAAGATGGGATACCTCCTAAGAGACAAGAATCCAAGGACTATGAGAGAATCTTATAAAACATCTATTTATATAGAAACAAATAGGAGGGTATCCAGGAAGTTGGGTAGAAGAGATGATTGGAAGCCTACTAGGAAGGAATTAGACAGACCTTCAAATGCCAAACCCAAAGAGGAGGTCAATATAAAGCAGCTCCTAGATTCTATAAAAGACCTAAATCCAAGAGAGAGTAAGAATCCTAGAGCTCCAAAAAATAACAGGTCATCCTATAATAATTTCAATCAGCAGCTTAGGATGTAGAATTACCCATACACTACCTAATGGAAGGATGGGAAACTCATTCTCCCACAAAAGAGAGACAAGCTTGATGACAAGACTCCTATTCCTCTTCAGATAAATTCAGATAACATGTGTAATGAAGATTATTGGTGTGAAATTTGTCAATCTCCACAAAATCCTGACAATTGTGATGTTGCTTTGAAGATGTATCCAAGTCAGACCCAACAAGAAAGAGAAGAAGAAGAACTATATGATGATGTTGGAAATGCAGTGAATTCTTCATATTTAAAAAGTGAAGAGGAATCTGATGATCAGGCTAACAATCAGGATATGCTTTCATCTGATGAAGAGGAAGCAGACATTGATAATATAAGGTGCAATGTTGCAAGGAGAAAAGATCCTTTTATAGTAAGAAGACCTTCAGATGCAGAGATTGCACAAATTACAACAAGCATGGTTACTCAAGCACATAGTAACTATAATTTAAGGAATAGGACAGTTGGAAATGCAAATGGCAGGCCAGCTGGTATGTTTTTTAAGGAAACAAGAGAAAACTCTAAGAAGGCACAAGAAAAATAAAAAAATTGTTGAGGGTGTAAAAAAGATCAAGGTAAGAACAAACGATAAACTAAGTAGTCCAAATCTTGTCCATAAGATTCAAGTAAGAACACCGGGGATAGGTTCTTCTTCTATTCAAAAAGATGCTAAAGGAGTTGAGCCAAGCCTGGCTAATCAAAGTAAGGATAGAAGTGTTGTCACTATCAGGCAAGATATCTCTGATATCAAGTATACTCTTGTTGACATGGGACAATTTATCTCATAGATCACAGTCAAAGTTCCATTTTTAGAAATGATGAGAATTCATGAGCACAAGGAGACAACTTTGACATGGATGAATAGTATTTCTTCCACAAGAGCCTTGAAGTCAGAAATGGGTGAGAAGAAAGGGAATAGTAAGGAGAAATCTGATAGAAAGGGAAAAGAATCAGATGAGATTATATCTAAGATCCCTCATATTTTCTTAAATACAAATCATGTCACTCCTCCTTTAGAAGTTGTGGACCCCATTTTCTTAACATTGGTTATTAATGGCAAGATGCTTAAGAATTGCATGATTGATTCAGGAGCATCTAGTATAGTCATGCCTACAGAAATAATGAAATCAATGGGATTGTAGGTAGATACTCCTCATGGGAGATGTCAAGTAATTGATTCAAGAGAAGTGCTTGTCATAGCTACTATTAAGGCTTTGCCTTATACACTTGCTACATTTCTAGGGAAGGTACTAACAATGAGTGTTCTAGTAGTTGACATCCCACCTCAATATGGAATGTTACTATCTAGGAAATGGAGTGCATCAATGGGAGGAAGTATCCAGTGTGACTTGTCCTTTGCAACATTTGACATAGCTGCTAAAAATGTCAAGGTATCTAGAGAAATCAGAACTCCTCATATGATTGAGGAGAGTGAAGATGAAACAATGAATTTTTTCTTGGATACTGACATTGGATATTTTCAAATGCAAAATAGTAAAGCTGAGAGAGATGTCCAAAACATGTTGTTAACAGAGGAGAAAGATAATCTTGTAGATAAGAGTGACTTATGGACAATGTATTTTGATGGTGAAATCTCAAAGGAAGGAGTTGGTTCAGGAGTGTTACTAATAGCTCCTTGTGGTAAGACATACAAGTTCTCATTTTCTCTTTTGTTCACCTACACTAATAACATTGTAGAATATGAGGCTTTACTAATAGGATTGAGGTTAGCCTCAAGACATAAGATTAGATGTATCAGATTCATTGGAGACTCTGAGTTGGTTATCTCTCAAACAAGATCCAAATATGATTCAAATAATCAGAGGCTAAAATAGTATAGGAATATTGTTTGGGATGAAATATAAAACTTTGATGCATTTGTCATTGATTGGATGGACAGGAGTCAGAACAAGATGGAAGATATGTTGGATAATATTGCTTTGAGGCCTGAAGACATTACTTTTGTAGGGATCTCTAAAATAGAGGTTCTATCTAGACCATCTATTCCAAATAATGCTAAAAATTGGCAAGTCTTTGATGATGACAATGATATTTTGAGATTCCTATCTTGTGAATCTAACTTTGGGAACAAAGAGATGGACTTTAATGGTTTTGTAGAGACCCTAGACAGAAAGGAAAATATTCTTGGCAGGGAGGTTCTCCAACTAAAATCAAATAAGGTTCCCAAAGGTCTGGTTGTATTTGAAAGAGCCTTTGATAACAAGGACAAGCCTTTCTCTACAAGCACTATGAACAAACCTGAGGATTTGGAGGAGGTAAACTTGGGGAGAGATTGAGCTCCTAAAAAGATGCATATTAGTAGGAAGTTGTCCCCCAAGCTTAAATATTTATTGGTAGATATTCGTAGAAAATATAGACATGTTTTTTCATGGTCTTATGATGATTTGAAAGCATACAAAGAAGATATTTTTAAGCATGAGATTCCATTAAAAGAAGGCACTAAGCCTTTCAGACAGAAGTTGAGACCTATCAATCCTACTCTAGCACCCAAGATGCAAGAAGAGATAAAGAAGATCAGGTATGCTGGAATCATAAAGCCTATAAGGCATTCAACATGGGTATCCAATTTAGTACCAGTCAGAAAGAAAAATGGAGACATAAAACTATGTGTAGACTTTAGAAACTTAATGTTAACTCTTTGAAGGACAATTATGGTTTTCCCAACATGGAAGCTATGTTTCCAAGAGTCACTGGGGCTGATTTGATGTCCATGTTGGATGGTTTTTTAGGGTATAATTAGGTCAAGGTCAAGGAATCTAAACAGTTCAAAATTACATTCACTACACCATGAGGAACTTATGTGTATGTTAGAATGCCTTTTGGTTTGACAAATGTTGGAGCTACTTTTTAGAGAGCCATGGATGTGGCATTTTCAGATTTCATAAACAAGTTTTTGGCAATCTATCAAGATGATCTTACTGCTTACTCAACAAAGGAAGATCAACACTATGATCATCTTAAAAATATCTTTGTAAGAGCATTATAATATGGGGTTTCCTTTAACCCAAAGAAGTGTGTATTTGGGGTGACAAAGGGAAATATTTTAGGAAACATTGTCTCTAAAGATGGAGTTAGGATTGACCCTGAAAGGGTAAGTTAAATTGATAAGGTCCCTCAACCCAAGAATGTCAAGGGCATTCAGTCCTTCTTTGGAAAAGTAAACTTCTAAAGGAGGTTTGTTACAAATTGTGCAGAGACTAGTTTGCCAATCTCAAAGATGATGAAGAAAGGAGCTAAGGTGAAATGAACTCAAGAAAGATGTAAATGTTTTTCAGATATCAAGAAGGATATTAAAGATGCTCCTATTTTGAGAACCCCTGATTATAGCAACCCACATCAAATTTTTTCCTTTGCTTCATATAATATTGTTGTTGCAGTATTATTGCAAAAGAACTCAGAGGGCTATGAACAACCTGTTTATTTTTTTAGTAAGTTTTTACAAATAGAGGATCTAAAATATGATATCATGGAGAAACAAGCCTATGCTTTGGTCAAGGTTGTTAAAGCATTTAGATGTTATTTGGTAGGAGAAACCATAATTGCTTATGTGCCAAGTGCTACTATAAAAGATATCTTAGTCCAACAAGAGGTCTTAGGGAGGAGCTATAGATGGATCAAAAAGATCCAAGAGTTTAATATTGAAATTCATATCACTAAATTGGTAAGATGTTTGGGACTTGTTAAACTCATGCCTCAAAGCAATTTAGATGAAAATCATATTGATATGTTAGAAGAGAAGCAGAGACCTTATATTTGTGATATGGATTATTTTGATTAGTACAAGGACATCATTGGATACTTGCAGAAGATTGTGCTCCCCCCTGACATGGATGAAAACAAAAGGAGAACAATCAAGTTGCATGTTGTGAAGTATGCAATAATTCAAGGCCAGTTGTAGTGTAAAAGAAATGAAGGAGTATTTCTCAAATGTGTAGATCATGACAGATCTAAGAATATCTTAAAACAAATGCATGATGGTGCATGTGGTGGCCATTACATGGCTAAGACTACTGCCCATAAGATTATTAGATCTAGTTTTTAGTGGCCAACAATCTTCAAGGATGCCCATCACTATGTTAGAAAATGTGATGTTTGTCAGAGAATTTTAGGCAAGCTAAAGCTTGGTGGGAATCTTCCCTTGAAGCCTATTACAGTTGAGGGACCTTTTCAAAAATGGGGGATGGATTTCATTGGTGAGATCCCTAATAAGTATAGTGGGGGTCATTCATGGATCCTGGTGGCAACTAACTACTTTACCAAGTGGGTTGAAGAAATTTCCACTAAAAGAGCCACAAATAGGGTTGTGACTGATTTTATGTTGCATAATGTCTTGACTAGATTTGGTTGTCTAGAGACTATTGTGGTGTATAATTCTATGTGCTCCAGATCAGATGATTTCAGTGACTTCTGTCAATAATATGGGATCCAAGTCTCTTACTCTTCTCCATATCACCCCCAAGGAAATGGCTAGGTTGAATCTAGTAACAAGATCCTACTAAAGATTATCAAAAGAGTACTGAATACAAACAAGGAAGCCTGGAATTCAAAATTACAACTTTCTCTATGGAGAGATATAGTAACAGTAAAAAAGGCTATTGTATGTGCACCTTTTGACTTAGTCTATGGTATTCATGCCAAATTACCTCAAAATAACTTATTACAAATGCATAAATTTGTACAACGATATGATGATGAGTTAGATGATGATATAAGAATCAGATTGGAGGATTTGATATAGCTTGATGAGTCAAGAAGGGAAGCATATGACAGGAGTGTCAAAATGCAATTAGAATGCAAGGATCTTTTTGACAAGAGAACCACTGCTAGGAAGTTTGAAGCTGATGATATAGTTCTTAATGTGGAATGGCAGACTGGAGGAAACAGGAAAACATGCTAAATTTGATCCTATCTGGCTAGGCCCATACATGATTGACAGTAGGTGGGGTTCTGATTCATACATTTTAAAGGACTTGACTGGAAATATTTTGGAATTGCCAGTTCATGGACAGTTCTTGAAGTTCCACTTTTCTTAAAGTATGAAAAATCCATGAACATGTAAGTCTGTATCTATTTTTTATATGTTTTTGCTTGCTTTAGGTTAGGTTTCCTATTTTGTAGGTGGTCTTCTTATCCCAGAAAATCCTGAATCCTGTTCATGCCTGTAAGAGGCATACATCCCTAGACATAGCTACTGTTAGACCCATTCAAAACTTTTATAGTTCCAAGCTTTCTTCCATATCTCTGCAATTATTTCTGGTCTTTGGTTAAGGCCCTACGTCTTGTTGAGTCAAAATCTTGGCCAAAACCCTAAACCCTCAAGACTTGTTATATTTTCATGGTACCTTTTCCAGGTCACTTAAGTTTTATAAGCCCATGTGTTTTAATTAACATTGTCGAGCAGGGCCAATTTATCACTCAAGTCTTTAGGCTTCATGTGTTTTATTTCCTAAGTCGGGTGGGATGTATTTTAATTTTTCCCTAAGTCCTAAGTTTATTTCCCCGATAAAATTTATACTTTACATCGCCCATGCATGTCTTTCTTAACCAACAGTTGTCACTTTTCCTTAAACTGCAAGATGAAGTTCTTTATGGTTTAAGGAATCACTCCCTTTCACCACGTAGCATTGTTGATATCATCGATTTCGGGTTTTCAAGGGCCGATAAAGGTTGTACAAATGCGATAAGATCTATGACTATTGCTTTTGTTTGATCGTAGAGATGAAGCTTTTTACCGTTCGAAGTGTCACGACAGAGTGCCACGTGTTTGTGGTGGGGCCAAGTTGAATTCAAATGATGACTAAAGGGAGGTTAGTCCAAATTTCATCATGTGGTTGGTGCTTTGCCTCAAGCCGAAGATGCATGAAAGATAGTCTTTAAGGCAATGCATCGTGGAGACACATGGCGGTTTGTGGGACCTGGCCAGAGATCAAGCGAAGTTAATGAGAGATCAAGTCAAATTTGATTAAGCGGTCAGTGCTTTTTCTTAACCTCAAGATACAGTGATGATACCCTTCAAGGCATTATGTCATCTCAATGTGTGGCGGTTGTCAAATCTTGGGACCCGTCAGCAGAAAGTTATACGTCGTGCATATCTGATTTGATCATGTGGTCAGTGATTTTCCTTGAAGAGAAGATGCTGACCGATAGTATTCAAGGCATTGCACCTGTTCACCACGTGCCCCAAGTGGGTCTGGATCAGCGACAGGGTAATAAAGGTAAAAGGCTGTCAAGTTTGAAAAGATCTAACGGTCAGCACAAAACCTTAAAGAAGAGATGTGAAGAGATTACCCATCAAGGCGTTGTACCTATGTGACACATGTCATATCTAAGATCATGGGTCATGGGTTTTAAAGAAAGGTAAAGTCATTGTAAGTTAATTTTAATCTGACGGCCAACGCAAAGCCTCAAAGAAAAGATGATAGATGGATAGTCTTCAAGGAATTGCGTCGGAGTGCCATGTGTCTTTCCCAGTTAAGGGGGACCTGCAATTTCAAGGTTGAGGGTAAAGTAAAGTATAGGTAAGTTTGAAAGGATCTGACAGTGGGCCTAAAGCCTTATGGGAAAGATTTGGGGAAGATATTCTTTGAGCCATTGTGATGGGGTGACACCTGGCAAGATCTAATCGAAAGTGTCTGGATAACTTAAAAAAGATCTATGGATATGTTTTAAAGTTGAAAAAGGATTTGATCTCAACTGTCCAAGGCTCTTTCCATGCCACCTGTGATCGTTATAACTGAATTTCAAATATTTAAATATTTTTCTTAAAAGGGTTTCATCATGGTCGATTGATATTTTATCTCAAAGAAATTAATGTTGCAATATGATCTTATGGGTTGACTTTGCACAACTATTGGACACCATAGAGATTGGAATCTGAAATGGCAAGATATATTTATGTCTAGAGTTTCCAGATAGAGGTTTCTAATCAGAGGATAAATGCATATAGTGGGGCCTGGTCTCTTTGCATTTATGTTCAGATGCTATCTGTGTCATCCCTTGGGAATTATTTTACTCCAGAGTATTGTTTTCATATCCCAAGGTGCATGGCAGCTGATTCCAGATCAAATTTACAAAGATTGAAGAGAAAGATAGGGTTTCAACTTGATCACAGAATTGAATGCTTTTAATGCTTGCATTGATTGGTTGTAAACCCTAACCCTAAATGGTCTAAAGCTTGTTGCATTCTTGTTCCTATAAATGAATTTTCAAGACCATTTAGTAAGGGCTGGAGAATTGGGAGAATATTGTAAGCATTAGGCTTGTATTTATTTCCAGTCTAGGATATAGTAGATGTTGTTCAGACTATATCAAGATAGAAAAGAAAGTTGTATGATCCTTTGCATATTGTCTTATTTTGTATTTCCTTGTCATACTGATTCAGGAACAAGAATTCATTATACTTAATAAAAGTCTTCTCAAATTTTAAGTCTCTCATTTGTGTTATCTGTTGATTTGTAAGTTTTCTGGCTTACTGTATGAGTCTTTCTTATACATATGTGTATTCCACAAGTCTTTGATCTTAGATCAAATTAAAATGCTCTGGATATTATATTGATTCTATTGGATTATCTACTTAAGGATCTTGTAGTGTGTAGTCTAAGAGATTTTATGTTTATGGTTATGAGTCTATACCAATAGGTTGTTTCAGTTTCAGTATTGTATTTAGGAGTTTACCCAATGGATAAGGCACTAATCTAGAACTAGTGTATTCTGTGGAGATATATGTATGATAGGTTTGGCTATATTATGTCCCTAACTTTAATCAAACTCATTACAAAATTCTTGACATTTGCAATTGTTTGTTGTTATCCCACCATGGTATTGGAGAGTCAATGAATTCTTGGTTGGCATTTAGCACTTTCTTATCATCATTTTGGTTGTTTGAATCTAGAAGTAGAAGGTGTTGTAAAGAGTTGATTTTTGTCTGGATCAGGTGTACCCGCCTTGGTTTTGCAGAGCCTGAAGTGAAGAGGGCAGTCTTGTCCCTATAGTTGGTCCATTTATCTTACAGAGCTTTCACACTTGGATCTAACCCCTCTTAATATCAATCTTAATATATATTAGTTGTTTCTCAAAGCGTAATAGTTTTAAAAACCAACATGGAGGCTGAGACTAAAAAGTTGACAGAAGAGAAGATGACTGAAACAAAAGTTGAAGAAATGAACACTTGTGAGGTAGTGAAGGAGCTATTAGATGATGACAAGATGGAATTGGATGAAGTAGAACAAAAAAAAGGTGCTATTAGTCTTGAAACACTCAATCCTATTCAGATGATGAAGCATGCATTAGTGGCACAAGCGAAGGCAAGAAAAGAAATATTAAAGATACACATAAAGAATAGTGAACTTTTGAGAATTGCATCTAATATGTTGGAAAATATTATGTGTACACATGAAATAGATAAAAAATGATACTCCATATAGCTAACTAAAGGGTCTAGTCAATGCAGTAAGTACACACTTTGAATATTTAGAAAAAATATTCTATGATCAAAGTAAAAGATGAGTTTGATGATAAGAGATACAATCAATTCTGTGTTTTGGATGCAAATGATATAATATCTTTAGGATTTGGAATGAAAAACATCAAAGATACTTTATCAAAAGGAGGAAAGGTGTATAAAACATGTATAATGTATCCTAAATGTATTGATGACTTTGAGAAGTTGATCGAGAACATTGAGAAGAATTTATTTGAATTGTCTACATCATTTGATCCCTTGATAGTTTTAGTATCCATTCATGAAGGACGGGTAATTTCTTTGATTGATAAGATAAAAAGTTTGATCACAAAAAAAGGAAAGAGTTATTGGGAGAATCTGTGAGCTTAGAAGCTTAATTTATCCTAAGATGAACACTTTGTTTAGTGGTTTCAAAGAGGCAGAAGAGGCATTTTGTTCACCAGATGCATCTGATCTACAATAGGAAGAGAAGATTTCCTATGCATTGTGTGGATAGATATAGTTATTGAGAGTCTAAAGAAGATTTGGCATAAGGATTTCAGTGCCTTAAATAACACTTTTTCTGATGTCTTCAAGCTTTTGTAAGTATGAAAGGGTTACTTGTATATATGCAGAATATATAGGAGTTTTGGGTAGATTTTTTTTTTCTATACCTTTTTCATTGATGTCGAAGGGGGAGAGATATGCAGTGAAAACTAGATATTCAGCTCAGGGGGAGCATATGAGTTTTGGATTGTGTGTAGTTAGTATTTTTGGCATTTTTGACGCTTAGTCATTTTTCACTAAGTGTGGCCATCAATGCCAAAGGGGGAGATTGTTAACAAGAGAGACTTCTCTTAATGATTTAAATATTTTCATTGATGGCAATAATATTCATTCCACATGTTCTCTATACTTGTTTTGATCATACCGAAGGATTGAAGGCAAATTTGGCCAAGTGTAATAGAAATAGGATAGTTGACAATTTATAGGAAAAGGTTCACTACAACTACCCAGTATATAATTTTGAGGTGTGAACCTAGGGGAAGCATAATTAAGGTATACTCTACCATATCCCAGCTTCAAATCACTTGATGCTATTATTTGATTAAGTTATGAGGTTTTGTGTATCATATTTTGGGTTAACAGTGAAGAATAGTGATAAGGTATAGTAGATCCTTATGCGATCATATCAGATTGATTTGATGATTTTTTTTGAATTTGAGGTTAATGAGATGACATGAGAGAATAATTTGATGTTGTTATTCTAGGTCCACCTTATATTTTTTATAATGATTTGGCCGACTTATTACACGTTACAATTTTTTTGTAAATTTTCTTAAGGTCGATCGAGTGTTGATTTAATTCTTAGTTGTGGATATAGAAGATCAATACATTTGGTTGTTTTGGTATATGTGGTGTGTGTTATGTGTGAAAAGGGCATGTGATCAAAGGTTTGGTTTAGAGGAAATCATACATTAGACATGCAGTGTATTGATTCAGTGTACTGTACCTAAATGAAATATTTGGTCATATGTAGATGTTGTGATCCAGTTCATTAATTGTGTATTGTTGTCCATGATATTTTCAAGGTGGTAAGCCTTCCATTTTTTTATTTGAATAGTGATCTCTAGCTAGTGAGCATGAATGCATGTTCATTCCACCTTTTGTACTTAAACCTTTAACATGGTTAATACCTCTGTATAGTATTTTATTTCTAGATTCCTTTACCACTGTGGTTTTTCCCCTAACAGGGTTTTCGCAATAAAAAAACATGGTGTTATACTATTGTGGATGTTCATTTTATGTTTCTGCACTTTACTTTTCATTGCATGTTGTTTATGGTTTAAGAATCAGACTAATAAGGCTAAAAATTGTAGAACACTGATTTACCCCCCCCGCCCCTCTCAGTGTTCCTTAATACCAATAGTATGCTTTAGTTTTATGAATAAATGATGTGTTTTTAGGTGAATTTTTTCAAATGTGATCAATTAGTGGTTTGTTTAAATTGTGTTTTTTGTCAAGAAAAAAATTTATATTATACTTTTATATGCGATTTGTTAGTGTCTCTATGATTTTTTTTTTCTTTGACATAAAATATTTAAAATCCAATAATAAGAAAAAGTTTTCTCATGGTTACAAATGTGATTATGTCATTGAAACCTATTATGATCTCATTTATTAAATCATTGGCTCTTGCATAGACATTAGAGACATTGAGTTCATCACTTTTTGCACATATTGTTAATGTCAGTGCCTCAACATTTACTGGTGTGTGTTATTTTGTTAAGGATGGAAATAAATGCTTCTTAGTTAGCATTCCTAACCCATGAATGTAATGCAATGAATACTTGTTATACTATTGAAGGAGTGTGTATTCATTTTAGAAGACTGAGAGTGTACTTCTTTCAAACACAATATGTCAAATGACATTATGTCATAGTCATTGATAATGTCATGTGCATGTGCTTTAAGCTTTAAGTACTTAATGCACATAAAAGTATCTTTGATGTGTTACTATAAGTATTAATTTGATTGTTAAGTTTCCATTGTGCTATTGACTGTAGCCCAGACATTTTTGCACTTTTTTTTCAACTTAAATTTTTTAGCAACAAGAGGTTTTAATAGAAAAAGTGATTCAATAGATTTTATTTGTGAAAGAGTTGTATATGGCAAGCCATGTTTTCTTATGGCACTGGGATCAAAATCCAAACCTTGAATTGTGAGCCCTTGTGATCGATATATCATTCATGCACATGTTATCTATGTTGGAAATTGTTTTTGAATAGTGATATTTGCATTGGAAAATATTTTTGGGATGTGCCTAGCAATTCAAAGAAAGGGAAAACAATATTTTTTAATTCTTTTAAAATAGTAGTGTACTAGATTTTTTTTTTGTTTCCCAACTTTTGAATCGTTAAAATCAGATTACTAAAACTATATTGGCATCTTGTTGTTTTGTGTATGCTTTAAATATTCCATTTGACCCATTCACTAGCCCATCCTATGTATTGTAGTTACTTGCAACAATTTCGGAAAGAATATTTGGTTTTATAACTATTTATGCTGGTAAAATTGTTGTATAGTTGTATATTTATATTCCATTATAGTTGTCATCATGTTTGTTGTTCACATTTTGTATTACAAGTTCTCCTGGTATTGTGCATATCATATTGTTACTATGTGTATCAAAATATTTTTTCCTAAATAACATGTAAGGGAATGTTGGGTCTATGGGTGTTGAATGATAGCAATTTTGATTTAATTAGTGAAGGTCATCATTTGTTTGTACTCCTATCTGAATGAATTCTGTTTGGAATGGAGATTAAATTTTCATCCTTTTGATGCATTGTAGTAGTTAAGGAGTGTCACTTTACATTATCTTTCCAAAAAGTGTAAGGCATTAACTATGTTGTAGTTGGCTTATTTTCAAATATAGGATAATCAAGTACGTGGAGTGCTTGATATAGATCTCCATAATTTTTTTTATCAACATTCCTAAAATATAGTGTAGGCATTTTCACTATATTGTGTAAACACTTGTCAATGTAGCACAAGAAAGTTAATCCCACCAAAAAGATCTTGTCTAAAAGAAGAACATGAAATTGATGATAGTGATTAGACATTGTATCCATTGTCTTTGTACTTAATGGAATAAATTTAGATTTGTTAAAGGGTATGTGAAAAGTTGAGTGTAGCGTAGTTCCACCTATGCTATATGTTGATTTTCCTATATAGGCAGTTATCAAGCCTTTTGGTTTATCTGGATCATTTTCAATTGAATTATTGTAAATGTGAAGGAGGGTTTGGTAAATGGCTATTTTAGTAAATATTTTTCATGTTCCTTCTCCTCGTGTTAAAAACAAATATAATGGTCTTTTTAAAAATAAAAAATAAAAAATTACAATGTCCTTCACAATTGCTTGTTGTTCTTTGTTTAACATTTGTTTAAGTTTGTAATAATCAATATTGTATATTATTATTATTATTTTTTGATCGGTAAAAGGGTAAGGCCCATAGATTTTTATTAATTTAAACAATCAAATTTTACAAGAGACTCCATTCTTTGCGGGCACTGGTAGGAAAGAATGGAGAAGAAAACCTCCAGTCTTTCCCGAGACCCTGGTTCCAGAATATAATTACAAAAGTAATGAGGGAATTCCCTCATTTACAAAATATATGAAGGCATTCCTTCAGAAGATACAAACACTTGTCTCAATTCAGAGTACCAATTTAAGTTTTAGATATCTAATCTATATTAAGCCACGAGGTTGGCTAATAACAATTTGAGGCTTTGTCTTTGACTTTAGAACTTTATTGTACCTTTGGTGATGATTCCCTTTCCTATAACCACAATAGCTAGGATAACATCTGATGCTATGAAAATTATTAGAAAATAACACATTCTAGCAATTTTAGTTCCTGGTTCGAGAATGGAAACACCTGATAATGGAAATCCCAATTATTTAAGATTTAAATGAAATACTACGTAAAGCTTATTGACTTTCAAATCTAAACCCATAGACGATGTCCTTGTCTAAAATGATTAATCCATGACCCTTGTTTCAGAACAAAAAAACACAGAATAGCATCTCCCTATGCCTTTCAATACTGCTTGGAATAAGATTTTTCTTAGTTAAGAGGTCTATTGAAATACTGGTTCTTGGAATGTATCTATCTCTTTCTATTTATCCATGAGATAGGACCTTAGTCTATTGCTATAAACATATAAATGGAATCTGTATTTCAATACATATGTTACCATCTTTGAGCTCACCATTTTGGATTTAAAAGGAAAGACCTTAAACAACTCACAAAGAGCTCAATAACACAAATCCATCTTACATCCAAAAAAAATGAAAAAGGGAGATACACACACCCATACCACTTTTTATTCATTCATCGATAGAGAATCATATTCTACATTGTAATGTCTTCTTGGAAATGGAATATCTATATTGGTTTTGAGTTCTGAATCTATTTCCTAGTTTCCAACCTGATCTTCCAGAATGAAGGAGTCTATCTAGTCCACTCCTTCTAAGAGTTTAACATGAAAGAAGTTATACAGGAAGTTCAAGTTTCTTCTGATGGTAGGGGTCCAAGCCACAAAGAGTTCCAGGTCATCAATTTGTAACACTAGAAAAGCTGCTATGGGCCAGCCTCCTACCATTGATAAATCATAAAAGAAAGGTTTTGGAATATTTAAATCCTCCCTAATGTTAGCCAGGACTTTATCTAAATCACCTAGGTAAGAGTTTTTGAACAATCTTCTACATAGAATTCCCAATGGAAGTTTGTTAGTGCCAACTTGGAGGGCCGAGGCTAAGAACAGAGCAGAGATATCTAAGTTAACTCGGTGCTTATCCAAATTATTGAGGCATTCTCTGCCTAAGATGCTCAGGAAAACCCTGATAACTAGATGATGAGACGAAAGTGAAACAATTTTTATCCTCATTCTTGAAATTGGTGTGTTGAAGACAATTTGAATCTGAGGGCCTCTGAGTTTAATGGGCGTTGTCATTCTGGATTAAAACTAAGAAGCCCACTAACCTAGGTCAAGCTCCTACAGAGTTAATATAAGGTGAGTTCTAGTGGTGGTTCAGGTCATGCGGAGAGGAATCGACAGCGATCCATCTTCTTTAGCTTGGTAGTTTAAAGGATGAAAAGTGGACGATTATCATAATAAATTATCTTGAACATTTTTTAATTAAGTAAACTTTAAATATGTTTAGAGAGAAAAAGTAGAATTACAGATTATTCCCTAAAATGCCTTGTCAGTTAAAAGCTGAGGTTGTCTACAAATGTTTAATATGAATAATCTTACTAAAGGAATATATACCTATATATGTATAAATTCATAAACGTATAGATAAATTTATAAAGCTATTCCTATATACAATAGTGATGGGGTATGTTTTTCATTAGATATTTTAATGATGTAATCATATATATAT
>MU224172.1:148727-186211 GCA_018584345.1 Thuja plicata
TATATATATATATATATATATATATGAGAGGTATATTATGAATTTCTGCGAACAGTTTGAAAAGTGTTGCTACAACCTATTGAGTTTTACAATCTTACCCAAAACAGATGGAATAGAATAACTTATTGCTACTTCTAGAGCTTAACTATCTCTTTCTAACGATGTCTTACCTTACTTAAACATCTTCCTGGCTATCATTTGCCCGCTTTCTTAATGACTAGCAACAAAATGTTTATAAACACACTTATACCATTAAGGAGAAGCTATCTTCGAATTGCTATTCTAAAATTTTTATTCAACAAGCAATAGTATTCCAGAGGTGAAGGATTTATCTAAATACAAGATGAAATTCAAAAAATTATATATATGCAAAACTTAACTATCGTAACAGAGTATAATGTATGGTACCTTCTAATATTAATCCATAACTTCGAAGCAGTATACTTATGCTAAACCACTACTATAACTTGTTTTCATCCTGACAATTATAAACAAAACTAGTTTCATCTATAGTTAATATATACTGCCACCATTTAAGGCTTACCCCTTTCCTATTCTAGCCCTTATGGAGCAAATCACAGCTCCATTCCCCCTCACACTTTTTAACAATGATGATAGCCACTTCTTCATCATCTGAGACCTTCAGCATTTTCGAGCACTTCTTCACAAAGGGGGCAATGATACAGAAGTTCTCCAATTCCATATCATCCAGAATTTTTGGGATGTCAAATCCTTCGTCACACCAATATTTGATGAGCCAATCCTTATCCATTTCCTTTTTCAATATTAGTTTGAACAAAAAGTCCATATTTCTCTGCATCTCTGGCCAGTGAGAGTCGAAGGTCTTCTCATCTTTGAGGATAAACATAGGGACTCTTTTATTATTTGGGATATCTTTTAGCTTTGAAATTTCAGTTTGCATAGAGTGTTCTGCAAATGGAACAAGGAGCAGGTTATTGATGCTATATACCATATTCTCCAGACCTCCCAGTATGTCATCTTCAAAGATTAACTTTGTTGCTTCCATGACCTTTTCTTTTTTAAACCCTGCGAAAGTAGCCAAGGCTAGAAAGATACCTACTATATTACCATTGGTTCGGTATGTGAAGGCATATTCAAAGTATGCCTCCCCCGTACCCTTTTCTAGCGCTCTTCTTGTAGCCTCTGGGATAGGCTTGAGAATCTTGTTCCACCTTTCGAGTTTAATAGCGCCTCGACATGCCATGGCCCGATTGTCACTAAGTTGGAATGTAATAAGCTTGGACTTCTGCAGAGAGATAATCTTACCCAAGAGGATTACCTTATGATTTTTGATAATGCAAAAGGCCAGCTCAAGTCATAAATAAGGGACGCCAATTTCTTCACCCTAAAGTAACTTTGTCCTTCGTCAATCCCAAAGCACAATTTGGCCTTACTTAATGAATCATAATTGTCATAGTACTGACATGTGGGTTTTAATCAGTAAATTATGCACCTTTTCTTATTGCATTTATCGCCAAATCGTGTCAGCCTCATCGATCGAAATCAAAGGGAGAGGTGGCAGGCAGAAGTGTTTAAGTGATATTTATGGCAAGGAATCATAAATGATACAATTGATGGGACATATCTCCTATATGTAAATGTTAATTTGATACTTTGTGAGCGTTTATTACTTAAAACTTTGGATATATATCACTTTATGGGAGCTTCATCCTTTAGCGGGCTACGGGAGGTTAAATTTCATTTATATCAGTATCCAAAGGAAATATTTGGATGTGAAGTTCCTATACACTTTCCATGAGGATGTGACCACATTTATATCAAAATTTGACTATGGGTAGCCTCATGAAATTTTATGTTAATATATGTTTTGATACTATCAAAATGTCCATAATAGTGACCTCTATTTCGTTGGGGTACTTACCTAAGTATACAACCAAAGGGGATGTCAACCTAAGAATAAAATATGTGCATACATACATACCTAACTACATTCCCACATATGCACATATATACATACATATGGGCAAATTTCATGTGCGCATATCTACATACATATATACTTACATGTAATGTACCTACGTACATACATATGTACATATATTTATAGCAATATTAGTAGAATCTTTCCTTGGTTTAGCATGGTTTGAGGAAGGGGGATGGTTGAACATCCTAAAAGTGAGGACATCAAAGAAGCTTTAAGGAGGGTTAAATTAAAAAATTTAAACATGGAGGGACTTATTTAAACTATAATTTATTTATTATGTTAGACTGAAACCTCTTTAATTTAAATTCTAGATAGGTTATTTACTACGCTCTATCCAGCCATAAGAGTTATGTAATTTGAGGATCCTAAATAGTTAATGGAGGCGCCTCTGGAGGGATGGACATGTGTCTGCTCCCAGATTAGCTAATTTGTCTGCCCTTAAATTGCCTTCCCTATAAATATAATTAATTGTGATTCTGGAAAAATCCTTGCATATATTAATGGCTTCAGTGAGAAGAGCATTTAATCTCCAGTTAGGGGTAGAGCCTATCCTAAGGGCATTGATTATTATGGTTGAATCCCCTTCAATTTCCAGATTTTTTATGTCTAAATCCTTACATATTTTTAGTCCTTTCGAGAGTGCAAGTAGTTCCGCTCTATTATTAGTCTCATGATCAATAGGAGAGGCATACCCTTCTATTTCTCTACCTTCACTATTATGTATACACCCACCAATACCAGCAACACCTGGGTTTCCCCTTGATGCACCATCAAAGTTCAGTTTAAACTATCCATGGCATGGCGGTATCCATACACACTCCGCCCTTCTAGATTTTGATAAATTTTCTCCTGGGCCATAGAAGGGTGGGAGGACGAGGCCAGCCCATTTTCCCCTGATTTCCTCATCCCAATGAGACATCTTTGCCTCTCTTTTTTGTTGGTCCCTACTTTTATTATTCGTAAATTTAATTATGTTTGTTTCCATTTTATTGATCAATTCTTTTACATTCAATTTTTCATCTCTGAATATTCTTCTGTTACGCTACTTACATAGTTCCCAAATGATAATTAAAGGAGCAGTGATCCATAAATTATCACAAATGCTTCCCTTTTTTAATTCAGGCCAGTATTGGAGCATTTCAAGAATGGTGTTGGGGAAGGCAGATTGCCAGCTCAAGATGAAGCATAGCCACTTCCAACATATATTTGAAAAATTGCATGATAATAGGATGTGGTTAAGATCTTCCTCCTCTTGTTTGCAAAGAGGGCACCTAATAGGTCCTTCATATCCCATTTTCTTAAATCTTTCTACTATGAGTAGCCTTTGATGCATAGCAATCCAAGTGCAAATGCTTTATTTAGGCAGACAGAATTTGTTCCAACAAAGATTTATAGGTATATTCATCTTTGGTTTGATTTGTTTGTTTCTAATTGTTTTATATCCATCCCTAGAGTTATATTCCCCATTTTTAGCTTCATCCCATACCAGGGTATCATTATTACCATTGAAGAGTACACATCTTTTGTTTAATGCCTCCAAAAAGAGACAAGCATCATCCCTAGGTAGATTGTAGGCTGAAAAATCCTTCCATTCCCAACCTGAACCCATAGATGATCTTCTAATGTAATCTTTGACAAAGAAACCCAGCGAGGGTTCTAGAATGCTCCTAGACTGGGTAAATTGGGGTTTATCGAGAGCTTCAAACCCTCCCCAATAATCTTCCCAAAAGAGTGCTTCATCTCCAGTCCCTAAGTTCCAAGTGAGTTTACTAGATATAATGTCACGACATTCTAGCATAAAATTCCAAATGCAAGAACCCCTGGGCCGGTTTCTTTCCCTAAAGATGTTTTTCGGGTTATCATCTGTTAAATATTTAGATATTAGAATTTTTGCCCACTTGGCATGTGGATTCCTATAAAGACGCCAAACTAATTTGGCTCCTAACGCTTTCCCTTGATCTCCAATATTTCTAATGCCCGCTCCCCCTTCATCTTTAGGGTAGCAAACTCTGTCCCAAGCAATTAAGGGGTATTTCTTTACTTCTCCCTTACCTTGCCAAAATAAATTTCTTAGGTGTTTATTTAATTCTACTTTTTTATTAGCAGGGAGGTTAATGCATGCTAATTGATAGATTGGCATAGAGGCTTGGACAAATTTAACCATTGTGGCTCTCCCAGTGGAAGAAAGCCATTTGCCCTTCCAGGAATTCATTTTTTTTTTTTAAATTTCTATTGTTGGATTCCAGAGAGAGGTCATTCTAGTTCCCTTATCTAGAGGTAAACCAAGGTATTTACAAGGGAGACTTCCTAGGTTGAAGTTTAAAATGCTACAAATTTGCTTCGAAATCATGTCTGTAGTATTAAAGAAAAATACTTCACATTTATTTTCATTGATTTCCTACCCAGAGGCAGCAGTGTAAGAGTCTAGGATAGATTTAAAGGAATTAGCTTCACTTACTTTACAGGAACCATAAACCATGGTATCGTCCATAAATTGTTGATGGGTAGTTGGTTCCAGATTGCTAGAAATTGTGATGCCTTTGATATTGCCTTCTATTTGCTGAGATTTTATTGCTCTCCCCAAGGCATTAGCCATTATGGTAAAGAGATATGGGGACATTGGGTCCCCTTGTCTGAGTCCTCTTGATATCCCAAAGAAACCTTTCAGAGTGTCATTTATCAAGACAAAGATCATAGGAGTTGAAATGCATTCGTATATTAGGTTGATCCAGCATTTTGCAAATCCAAAGGCTTCTAAGCATTTGCACATAAATCTCCAATCTACTTTATCATATGCTTTCCTAATATCCAATTTAATTAACATGCTAGGGGACTTATTGTTTTGGATCGAGTGAATAGCTTCTTGAGCTATAATGACTCCATCATAGATTGATTGGCCAGGGACAAAGCCAGTCTGTTCTTCACTAATTAAAAGGGGTAAGAGTTTTTGGAGCCTAGTTGTTAAGGTTTTAGAAAGTATTTTATATAAGGTATTACAGAGTGCTATTGGTCTGTAATCATTTAGATTTTCTGGTTTATCCTTTTTAGGGATAAGGGTTAAGAAGGTATTATTAACTTCTTTTAGGATATTACCTAAATTTCTAACACCTTCTAGTGCCTCAGTAACTTCTTCTCCTATGAAATCCCCACATTTCTGAAAGAAGGCAGCTGGGAAACCATCGGGTCCTGGTGATTTATCAGGGTTCATTCGCATTAAGGTATCCTTAACTTCTTTTACTGTAAATTTTTCTAATGAGATTTTGTTATGTTGGGGTGTTACTATTCTTGGGATATGCTTCAGCATCTTATTCTATTTGCACATATTAGAGGATCATGTGTTGTTCAATATATCTTTAAAATATCTTATTGTTTCATCAACTATATCTGAAGGTTGTTGAAGTTCCCTCCCTTCATCTGTCTTTATCCCTATGATTCTATTTGTTACCCTCCTCTGCTTTGTACTACTGTGAAAAAATTTAGTGTTCTTGTCTCCTGCTTCCAACCATGATTCCCTAGATTTTTGTCGCCAAAAAATTTCTTCTTTAGACAATATATCTTCATATTTAGATAGGAGGGATTTCTCCTCTAGGTATAATGCATCATCCATTCCAGAGATGATAACCCATGAGTTTTCCTCCTTCATTTTTCCTTCTAAAGCCAATTTTTTTGGAAATATGTTACCAAATTTCTCTAAATTCTATTCCAACAATTTTCTCTTAATTATTTTAAGTTTGCTAGCTACTTTATACATTTTTGAGCCTGATACCTGGGCTTCTTCCCACCAATATTTAATGAGGTTAAGGATGTTCTCATCTTGGAGCCACATCATTTCAAATTTGAAGGGACAGTTCTTTGGCCTGGAGTCAACAACGATTTGTAACTGGACAGGGTAGTGGTCTGATCCAGAAATGGGAAGTATTTCTGCATTGAAGGTTGCATTAACATCAGTCAGACTTGTGTAAATATAGAATCTATCAAGCTTTTCTATAATATTACAAAAAAATTTCCTTTTGTTATTCTATGTAAAGGCATTCTCTTCCGTATGTATTTCCAGTAGAGAGTTTCTAGAGACCTAGTCATTAAGGAAATTCGCAGATTGTGGTAGTTTAATGCTACCCCCTCTCTTCTCGGAGAGCTTAGTAATAGTGTTAAAATCCCCACCAATCAGGCAGAGTTGATTGGGGTGAGAACCAAAGAAGGATTCAATCTCTTACCAGACTTGGAGTTTATCTTTTGTTTGAGTGGGTCCATACACATTAATAAGGTTATAAACTAGGTTATTTCTAAAATTCCTTAGCTGACCTGCCATCCAATTTTGATGTTTTTCTATAATGTCGAAGGAGATTGATCTAGGATCCCAGATAATGGCTAAACCCCCTGATGCCCCTGTAGCCTGTGACTCTTCTAGGTTTCTAAATCCTAGTTTCTTTTTGAAATTGAGTGCTTCCTCCCTACTCATCTTAGTTTCCTGTATTAATTCTATCTCTGCCTTAGTGCTATTGATGCAGCAATGGAGGATCTGTTGCTTGTTAGGGGCATTTAGACCTCTAACATTCCATGAAAGGACAATCATATCTCCTTGGGAAGGCCCTGCCCCTTCCCAGCATTAAAGAGAGATGTGATTTTAACCTGACCTAAAGCTTCTCCATCTCTATTTCTAAGTTCTCCATTCGATTTCCTACCCCTCTTCTTTAAGGTACGACCATAGTCAGGGTTCTCTTTACCCATCTGTGTAAAGGCAATACCATAGGACTCAGGGTTTACAGTTTCTAGGTTGTCAATTTCAACTAAAAGGTTAGCCGTATCCTCATCATCATCTAAATTTTTTAGTTCCTCGATACCCTTGATAAGAAGAGACCTTTGCAGTAACAATTCCTCCTTATCACATGTTTCATCCAAAAACATATCAATCAGTTCATCTGGGAGGGTGTCTCCAACAAAATCAATGATAATCTTAACTTCTTCCTCTATTTGGGTATCAGTCTCAGATATAGCCCCTTGATCTCCAAGGTTAAGCAAGACTTTATTTTTTGACCCATTTATAATGCCACCCATAGGGGCCACGTAATCAAGGATCACAATAGGTACCATGATATCATTATTTGAGGGGGCCTCACTAATAGGCTCAATATTCTGAGGGGGACCTAAAAAGGCTTCATCAGATATAACCCTTGGACTGTGTTCAGAAATAGAGGGGCAGGCACAACTAATTTTCTTAAAGCCATCCGATAGAGGAAACCGCTCAAATTCAGAAAAGAAGACACCATTAGAACTGTTAGTGCCCCTCTCCAGCAGAAACTTGGTGTTTTCTAAGATTTTCCCGCTTGGTGGGGTTTTAATATCAAAATCTTCCTTGGGTGGCTGGGTAAAAGAGGAGACCCTAATCTCCTGTGATTCTAAGCTCATCAATTTATTTTCTTGGATCCCTACCTTGCTACAGGTTCTTTCTTCTAAAAGTTGATCTTGACTTTCTATCCCTAGATTATTACAACCCAAATTTAATATGTCAGAGCATTCATAAATTTTCATACTATCATTTCCTGAAAGTTTATTAATTCCAGTTTGAGTTTGAAAAATAGATTGTAAACCTAGGAGGGGAGGCTACTCAATTATATCAGAGTTATCAGGAATCATGTAAGATATATTAGGTTGTAGTCTAGAGGTTTTTAGGATAGTGGGAGTGCTACAAAGAGCACCAGAGCCATAAGTTAGCATCTTCGCCATCAGTGAAATGTCATTTTGAACACCTTTACTATTAACATGGTTAGGTATGTTTGGGGTAGGATCAGACAATATGTCTTTGAGCGGAACCCTAAGAAGCAGACACGAAATTATGAAGCCACCTTTGTCCTTAAAAAAGGACACATTATGAATGTGGGGTTTCATGTGATCCTCAGATCCTAATTCAAAACTGGGATGAGTCCCAAATGAAAGCTCGACCGATCCTGGTGACACACCAAGGTCATCTAGATTTTTATGTAAGATGATTGGGCTTATTCTGTGGGTTAAATTTTTTCCCTTTATATCTATAGGTTTTAGATTTTTAGTGGTCAATTTCATCCTTACAATGATCACTTTGTCAGCATCTAAGAGATCCTTATCTATGAACCCTACAAATTTCCCATAGAGATTTCTGATTTTCCTTACCAGTTCATCATTTAGGAATTCTACTGGCATATTTTTTAGCATAACAAATCTCTCCACTTGAAAATTTGTTAATTTTTCAGGATCAAAAATCGGAGACCAATCTAAAACTAAAAAGTCTATGCCTTTGTATCTAGGGCATCCTGTCCTAAGAAGTTTTTTTTTAAGATCTAAATTGTTACAATCCATATAGATAAAATTTTCAGGCAAAAGAACAATACTTACCTTATAATTTAGCTCTTTTTCTAACCATGGTGTGATGATGTCTAATGAATATCCCACTCCATTCCACCTGCAAAACACCCCAAAGGACGCACACGATTCTTGTGTTTTTCTATCAAACTGTTAGTATTTTTTAGAGAAAAAGCTTCATTAGGTTCGGATATGACATATGTTTCACTTCTTTGGTGGGGAGGGATGTAGGTCACTTTTGTGGAAGACCCTAATTTTTTCACAATCGAAACTGGAGCCCCAGCTAAGTTCCTACGATGTGGTGGGGAGTATGGAATAACTGCAGAAGGTAAGGACGTACCGATCTTAGGTAACTGTTCTAAAGCCTTGGGGGAAGGGGCTGAAAAAATTTAGTAGTGACTCTATGCTTAATGGGGGTAACAGGATGATTGTGGGGAGAGGAGAATAAGGGAGTATCCAGATTTAGGGCAGAATCCATCAAGCGAAGATTGGAAAACCTATTTTTTGTGGTTAAAATAAAAGACGGTTTGCGAGGAGGGACTTCACTCCGAGCTGAAACAGAGCAAAAATGGAGGGCTCGCTTAGCATTTTGAAGATGAGCAAGAACCCATGGGCTTGACAGATCCTTGATGCAACTCTCCCGAGGAAAAGCCCTAGGGAAAACCCTAGGGGAAGAGAACACAGATCCCAAAAATGATCCCTGCGATTTGAGAAAGAAGTTTGTTCCAATGGAGGACTCCACCGGAACAAAGGGAAGAAATTTTGATGCAGCATATTTGGTTAGTGAGAACAAACGAATTTGATTATCCAGAGATTCAATAGTACAAATTTGCCGTTTAGAATGCCAGAGTAGAGCCATTCACATTTTCATAGATAAACCAGGATCTTGTTATTACGCTCTTTAATATTGTATATTATTAATGAAAGGCGTGCAATTTCAAATGCTTTGGGAGATATAGTGTTAAGTTTTTCCAGTATATTGTATAAATATATGGTTATGCATGTCGTATTGCTTTTTTTATTTACTTCACTTGTGTATTGTAAACCCATTTTTAGTTTTGTTGCTTTCATTGTTTAGTTCATTGATAGCTTTATCAATGCCACCCCATGTAGAATTGGTCTTGTACTTGAACTTTGCACAATTAGTTTGAATTATTTTTTCATTGTGCAAAAGTGCATGCCCCAAGAGTAAAATTTTTATTTTAATGTGTCCTCGCTTAATGTGAACGGTACATAGAGAAGTAGTTACTCTCTAAAATATTTTCTAAGTCAATATATTTATTGAAGTTTACAAATTGAACAACATTTGGTTTAGGATTTTCATTGATTTTAGTAACACTCTTTTTGTATTTGGAAAGAAATTTTACAAGAAATATGCCTTTAATTGTTTCTGAAAGTTTTAAATAATAGTCTATTAGAGACTTGCACATTGCATCTTGTGATTCACCAGCTTCTTTGTTTTAATTGTTTCACTAGTTTCAATATGAATGTACAATCATGTTTTGATCTTGTGTTAATGAAGACACATTTTCTTGAGTTATAATTTAGTGGGAGCAATAAAAAAAGATGAGAAACTTGTTGAGATGACATTTGTTGTAATTTTAGTAAAGAATTTCCCATTTTCATATCATTATAAATGCATCAATATTGTTTTTTATGGTCTTTTTGTATTTTCTTAAATGCATTTGTCATAGACTTATCAACTTTAGCCATATAATAACTATAGTACATTATTGCAACATATGCGTTCAATACAAATTACACATCTATATTTGTTTTCCATACTTGGGTTTTTTTTGGAAAAGGTATTGTTCCAAACTTGACAAGTTTCTCTTTAGAAAAAAAGAGAGTAGTTCTATGGATTGTTGACCTAAGAGTTGTTACCTAAGAGTTGTTTCATAGTCACTTTCATCAAAATTTAGCTCTTCAAGAAATATGGTATGTGTGAAAGATGTATTGTAGTTTTCTTTTTGTAATTTGGAGTTGTCATCCTAAAAAGTTAGCACCCATGATTGAATGCTTAGTTAGGCTCCATTTCTGTGTTTTCAAGATTTCATGTCTATTATACTTGATCTAGATACCTATTTCTTGTTGATATGGCATCTACCCTATCTTCTCGGCTTTCCATTTGAATTTTGGTTCTTTTTCCTAGGAACAAAACATCCTAGGATTTTTTTCCCAGGAACAAAATGTCCAATAGGTATTTTGTTCCCTGAGGAATGGCCTCAAAATTGAACCAAAGCCACGTTGTAGTGTTTCAGTGGGAAATTAGATCTTGTAGTTGGCATGGCTTAATTTTGAATCCTGAAATATGTGATGAGGTATGTAAACACCCCATCTCTCTTCATTTTGGTATCCATTATCATCCACAAGCTATCAAATACTATTTTAAAGTATTCAAGAAGCATTCAATCAATCAAGTGAATTCAAGGTTTGAATTCAAGCATCCAAGATATAGTCTCTCTCCTAGCATCCAAGGAAATTCTAAGGCAATATTATCCACTGAAGCAATCTTCTCTCCCATTATGGCCAAGTAGAGGAGTTATCAAGCAAGCAAGCATATCCTTTATCCATTCTCATCTATTAATCCTCTATAACATTTGTTCAATCAAGCACAACAAAATTGAAGATCTAGGAGTAATATTCATAGATCCATACATTTGTGAAGGCATCCTTAATTTCATTCTAAATTCCAAAGTCAACAAATTTAATGCAAATGGAATTCAAGCATCTTCATGGATATGTTTGATCTCAATATCCATTCATCAAGGTATTGGAAAGGTAGATCTAATATTTACCTTTAGAATTACTTTCCTTTATGAAATCTTTTTTTATTTTAAAGGTTGATTCCTAAATAGGAGTTTGGCCAAGGTAAACCCATTTCCACAACCCTTTCCTTGTTTTTATGTGTGCAGGTATACACAGTGTATCTGTTAGAACATATCCATAAAGGTCGAGATCCACGAGTCTGTTAGTCAAAATTCTAGGAAGATTCCCTACAATAAAATGCCTCAATATGTTTTTCCACCTAGAACAACCTCAAATTCAAATATCAGGTTGGTACAATTTATGACTTTCCATTTTTTGTAATTACAAGTTACTATTTGTTTTTGTCAACTTCTGTATTTTCTCGAAATTGTCTAATTTATCTTACTTTATTCATTTATCTTGCATCATTAGATTAATTTGTCAAATCTATTTCATTCTTAATCATATTGTGAAGGATCATTGCACTCACTTAGCGCTTTAGTCCCACTTGATCCTATTTGGGCATCTTCCTTCCAAGTGTGCATTAAGAAAGAGCGTGAACAATTATCTTGCATACACCTTAGATATCCATCCCCATTCTTTTTATGTACAAGAGTAAATATTAATGTCCATTTTGATCACATTTTCATTACAATCTAGTAAAGGTTCTAGTATTATAGTGTTTTGAACTGGTGGAAAAGGAAAATTATATCAACAAGTTTGTCTTCTTGATCTTTAAAACTATTTTGTATGATGATGCTTCTATAATATTGTTGTTGTTGGTTATAGACATCCTATTTTTCATGTGATGTATTTGTCAACTAACTCAACAATGTCTGTATTTCTTTGTTTGTTGTAAATTGGCTCATTTTTAACCCAAACGAGGAAATGATCATGTTCATTTCCTTGATTTTGGAATTCAGTTACAGAGAGATAATCCACTACATTCCAAAGAAAGATTGATCTCTAAATACCGATTTCTTCAATGCATTTATCCTATGTATATAGTATTGTGCACATATGATTGGGTATTTTTTGATGAGTTGGAATTTGTCAATTTCAATCTCGTTATAATAATTTTCTTTATTGTGGAGTAATGTGATTTGTGTAATTGTTTCAGTGCATTTGTCAAAGTCTCCCAATTTTTCTTAGCATTGTTAAATGTGACAAAAAATATTGGTGGCCCTAATTGCCTTATCATTGCAAACACATTTGTCTTTAGTTATTGTGTATATTCAGGAGATATTCTTATTCTTTTAAAGTCAACATAACCAATATATCATTTTAGTATATTTTCTAGATTTGGTTTAAGTTTTACATCCTTTGATATTAGGTTTCTTCCCTTTAATCGTCCTTTACGAATTTTGATCCACATTGTACATAGAAATTTATTTCTAAATATCTTGATTATTTTGAAAAATAAATTAGCTATGTGGTATGCAAAATGCCTATCTACATTTGTCAATTATCATTTTGCAATTTTTTGGTAGTTGGACTTTTTTATATTTTTATTATCTTGCAGATTGTCAAAGAATAATGTAGGAAAGTTCATTTCATCAACATATTTGTATTTAAATATTCCAATAGGGTATTGGTATTATGTTGGTGCAATCTTAATTAGTTTATCTTGCATTTTATGTATATAAGTAAATTCAGTCAATCCATAGATTAAAGTTTCACACGGATGGTCTTTTTTTGTGTCATTAGCTGAAGCAACGTCACTTGTACTTTATTTAGTGTGGTTAATGTTTTCATTTTTTATTTCAAAATCTTCTTTCCAATTTATGTTCAATTAGACATTTTGCATTTTGTATAGTGTTTCCTTTGTTAATTGATCAAAAGCTTGAATAAAAAAATTTGGTTGTATCATGCCCTTTTCGAATGCAGTTTTATACTGTAAATGCCTTTTAAGAGAAACAACAATTGTTTTTGTGTAGGTAATTGATAATGGTAATGCTTTTTGTACAATGTTAATCTCAAATAGAACATTTATAATTGAACTAGTTAGGCCCATTTGAGACATTTTGTATCCTAGTTCCCAAATTTGTGCAAATACAATTTGGAGTAAAACAAGTATTTCTTCTAATTGTGTAAGCATTTGGACATATTGCAATGACATATTAGTTAAAATATTTTGTGGCGTAGCATACTCTGGAAGAATTGGTTTCTTTAATGATGTATCCCATATTCGACAAATAGAGTGTGCAAAGATAGCATTAGTAGATTTGACTAGTTTCCAATAGACTTTTTTTTATTATTGAATTTTCTCATGTCTTTTTTTGAAATGCAGTAGTTGGAAAATTGTACATGTATATTTTGGTGTATCTTCAATTTTTTTTCAAAGCATTCAATTATCGACAATTTTTTTTTGAACATGCTATTGGTTAATTATTGTATATATGTTGATTGTTTCTCCTCTTCAACTTGCTTATTCTATATGTTATTTTTTTTCAGTTTTGCAAATTTCATTTGGTGTTGGTCTTGATTGCGGTGCTTCCTATTTCTAATGAATGTATTCACCTTTCTAAGTGATATTCGTTTCTTCATACTATTTTTTTGTTTAATGTTTTTGGGGATTGGAACTGTAGAGACATTGTCTACTTTTGTGTTTTTGTACATCTTATACTTTAATCTTTAACATTATCTCTAATAATTTTCTTCAGCTATTACAATGTCACGATTTTGTATTTTTTTGGATATTGTGTTTGCATGGTTAAAAGAGGTTCAAAATGTCCACAAAGTAGATTCTCGTCATGGAAAAGTATTGTGTAAGATTCAATGCATGTAGATTGGTTGAAATTCAAATATATTTTTGCTCTTGACATTAACCAAATAGATATTTGTATATTTAACCACTTCAATAGCCTTTAGATGAAAAATATATCTCCCCATAGCCCTTTTTGTTGTTATCCATGCTTGGTTTGGTAGATAATCTCATTCTTTACAAGTATGTTTCTTGATCTTGTATTTTTCAATATTTATATAGTGCTTGAGGATGTAGTTCATACTTGTAAGAGTTTATTGCTTTTGTCTCTCTTTTCACAAGACATGTCTAAAAGTAATTAATAGTTCCTTATCATAGTTGAATTGATGTATAGCATTTTGACAATATAAGCTCCAGTGAATCATATAAGTAGTCTCCAACATTGTTTTTGAATGTATTTAATCTATATAGACCTTGTTTCTTTAATCATCATCAATGTTTCATATTGGATGTCCCGGTGCAACTTCACATTTATCAACATCTACATAATCTATTTACGGTATCAAAACACTTGTTTTACAGTCCATCTTTTTCAGTGTAATGCAACTTTTGCAAGTCACACTACAAAATAGTTTACACTTGTTGCTAATTGAGAACTGATATGGCACCCTTGTTATCAAGATTCATTTTTCTCCTATACAAAAATCAGGAAAAGAACAATTAATTTCATATCTATCCCTTATCAAAAAATAATATTTAATCCACAATTTAAAATATTTTCAGCTTCACACCTTGCATGAAATAAAAAATGAAATGCATGTAGTTCACATAAGATAACACAATGCAATTCAAAAAACTAGAAATATTTAAACTTTCTATCATTCTTGTTTTCTAGCATAAGTTAGCGAAACTTTGGATGCATATGCAATTTAAAACATTTTTTTTGCAAGACTAATAGAATTAAAATAATACTTATTGCTAATTGAGCACTAATATGGTTAGTATGTTAGTAGGAAGAACTATTGTTATTGTGATGTGTTTTTTATCCATACAAAAATTAGGAAAAGAACAATTAGTTTCATATCTATCCCTTATCTAACTACTTGATTTTGTATTATTCTTTAATTTTCTTATTTCTATCTATTATATTTATCATGCATATTTTAGCATTAAAGTAGGAATAGTGCATAGATCATTATAATTACAAAACATGAAATAAAAAATGCATTATTTTCCCACAACTTTTATACATTGTTTTGTTTGTACAAACCTAGCTTTATAAAAAAAATCATAAATGTAAGAACAATTTTACATATTTCTCTAACAATTGACTTTTTTTTGTTCCTTATGTCAATTGTTCTTCAAACTTTTTATTAACAATTTACTTTGTTCTTCCTTGCAAAACCAAATAGACATTGATAATAAACAAGGTTTAAAGATATTGGGAAATGAAGTTGAACGTAAAAGCCTCACGATAAATATACATGAATGCTTGTATGTTAAATACACAATTTACAAGAAGCATATTGAACCATGAAAATAAATACATAAATATAAAGACTTCAGACCATGACCTTTCAACAAGGTGGTAGATGGTTGACTTTAATTGCTTCTTATATCACTAGTTGACAAATTTTCTTGATTTGTTTATACCAAAGTGCAATAGTTATTAGTAGCCATGTCTAGTTATATTATACAATATGTTAATTACGTCTATTTCAAATTAAAAAAAGAGAGTTACAAATCTCTTTAGCTTTACACCTTGCATGAAATAAAAATCAAGTGGATGTTTGAAATTATTAGAGTAAAAAAATATTTTCACTTATTGACTAAATCATTATTGATTTAATTATTAATTCACCTTTTCACTTATTAATTTAAATAATTATTGATTTGATTATTAAGTCCCTTTTTATCTCTAGTTTACTTAAGTTAAACTTTAGGCATGTTATAATTAATTATTTTATTAATTATTCATGCAATCTAGGTTTCTCCACCTTTTGGTGTACGATCTCCTTTATAAGGATTGATCTATTTGTAATTTTTAATTTCATTCCATTATTATTGAATCAATTGAGGATGTTTCCTCTTCCACAAATATCTTGTTTATGGCCTCCAGAGCTTTTGGTTCTCTCTTTCAATGACAGGTGTTTGCCTGTAGGTGATTCTTGGGAGCTGTAGGGTTGATAGTTTTTCATCAACTCCAATATGGTATAAGAGCTCCAGATTTTCATGCCCTTGTTCTCTTCGTGAGAGATTTTTCCTTGTTCTTTAGATCTGTGTTTTTTGGGAGGTTTTTGTTTCAGATTTTGGTGGATTTGGGGGAGTTATTTTTTAGAGCACTTTGGGCAAAAACCGACATCACGGTTGAGTTCGGAAGGCCCAAAAACCCTTATTTCCATATAAGGCATGTCCAATTTGGACACAGTTGAAATTTGGACCCTCTTTTTTGCATGCACAACCTTGGCACACTTTTTGAGGTAAAAAATGCCTCGAGTTTTATGCCACCTCGGTTTCGACACCACCTCAAAATTTATGCCACTATTTTGTTGAAAAAAAAAATAATTTTGTTTCTTTGCATGGCAATTTGGGTTTCTTGGTTCTCTTGTTGTTTTGGAGCAGTCTCCGATTTTTGGCCAAACGAGATATCGTCGGAAAGCTGGTTCTGAACCCGACTTGATTTTTTAGGTTTGGATTTTTGATTTTTTTGTCTTGTAGCTATTTTTGCTAGTCAAAGTCAATGTTCCTTTTTGCACTCTAGGAGCCATATCTTGTTCATCTGGACTCTATTTTTTGACTTCTGCATGGCGTTGGAAAGATGATTCAGTGCTCTATCTTATTTCATGGGTCTCACACCTAGATTCTTCTCAAGGTATTTTTAATTCATTTTTTTGTATTTTTGCAATCTGGTGGATATCTTGGATGTTTCAGGTCCTGGGATCATTTTTCATGCATAAGATGACTTCTTTTTAGCTATTATTCATGTTTATACAACTTTTTGTCATTCCTGGATATTGTAGACATCTATTTCTGTCACATTTCTTTTTTTTTTTTTCAAATGCACTGGGATAAAGTGCCATCTCATGCATGCTTGAGATCTTGCACTTTTTTGTGTTTGTTTATACTTGCACTAAATTATAAAGTGCCATGGGTGGTTTGTTTTACCTTTGTCAAGTGAGTGACGTCCATCCATGACATTAGCTATTATTCATGTTTATACAACTTTTTGTCATTCCTGGATATTGTAGACATCTATTTCTGTCACATTTTTTTTTTTTTTTTTCAAATGCACTGGGATAAAGTGCCATCTCATGCATGCTTGAGATCTTGCACTTTTTTGTGTTTGTTTATACTTGCACTACATTATAAAGTGCCATGGGTGGTTTGTTTTACCTTTGTCAAGTGAGTGACGTCCGTCCATGACATTAGCCTCATGATGTGTATCAAGAGAGTGATCCTTCTATGACACCATCCTTTATATGTGTTTGTACTTTTTATATTCATGGTTCTTCATCATGCAGTTATTCTTGGCAGTCTGCTTCAGTGTACTTGTCATGCCTCTCCCTGCTCAACATTATTGGGGGTATCTCATGTTGATTCTAATGCTTCCTTGGTTCAATGGAGTGATCTATGTATCCAATATTTGTTCCTACGTACTAGGTGGATGATGTGGCTGGGTACCTATGCATTTCGGTGAGATGAATCATTTACCATATGGACACTCTTTCATACATGTTTTGGAGGCATCCTTCTATCTTCAATTGATAAGCTCTTTAGGCTTTGTTTACAGTCTTCTCTACCTGATCATGTTCTATTACAGTGAAGGTTCTTGTTGTTATTCTTTGACAATGTTTGCAGCTTCATACTTTAGAGGTGTTCTACATGTTCTTCATTTGTTCCTATTCTTCTAGGACATTATCTAGTTGGAGGCTTCTTTAGTCCTTCACTAGTCTTCATCTATTTTTGGAGAGGATTTTTTCCCACTGGGTTTTCTAATGACATTATTTTTCCATTAGTATGAAAACAAGACTTTCGGTAAGCATACACCGAAAGACAGAACAAAGAGCAAACTAAAAATCAGATATAAAGAGATCACCAAAAAATGCTAAGTATAAAGAGAACCGACGACACAACTTTGTGTGTAACAACCTGAAATTGCAAAGTCAGAAGGATAAAGTGGAACCCGACAGAGGAACGCGATGTGCAGGATATAGTGCAACCCGAGAGACAGTTAAAGAGAAAACTGAGAGAATAGTTCAAGCAAGGAACCCAAAAGACAATCAATTGACTTCAAAGCATAACCAACCATCAGAAACTGAAAGACAGTTGTAGCCCACAAAAAGTGGATCTGACCTCCACGTCAGATAAAAAAATCTTATTCTATTTATAGAATCTTGATTTGTTTTTAAAACCATTTCTTTAGGGACAAGAAACATGAATGTAAGTGCTTTAATCAATCTAACTGATTTAAAACACATAGACTAGGAGATCAAGGTAAAGTTGTAAACCTGATCTTAGAGTTAACATTGTTTTCGTGAAACTTGATGAAGTCAATCCATCTTATAAATAGATGATGCAATCATTCATTATACATGTGTGAATATAGAAGAGAGGATGAATGAAGCCTAAAAGCACATCTATGGATCATACTGAAAGTTTCAAGAACCGGAACAACAAAAGGTGAATTTGATTATCAGAACCAAGAATAGAGGCTACCGAGAATCAGAGGTATTATTCAATCACATTAGGTGATATATTTGTTCATGTAAACTTAAATGGATCTATAATCAGAAATAGGAGATTGCATATACCAAGTCAAATTGTAATTTTCTATCATTATAACAAGTGAATCAAAGTGTAAAAATCCTTTCAAGGAAGGTGGATTTAACAGTCCAACTATAAATCTCTTAACTGAGTGCACACTCAATAGTGTTGCTAAAGCTCTTAACTGAGTAGACTTTAACATGTCTCTATAGATAGTCTTATCTGGGTAGATCATCAGAAGTGATCAAATTGTAAGCCTAATCAACCACTTTCAATCTGCAGATAGTGAATATTTTGTGGGTGTCATCCTCACCGCAGTTTTTACTTCCCAACAGGAGTTTTATGCAATATCATATCTTGTGTTATGTGTCAATTACTTCCATAAACGTTTCTATGAATGTTCACATATATGTTAAGTTTATGAATTGATATATCTTACATCAAGATAGTATAGATCAGATGGTTGGATAAACAATTGATTACACAAAGGTTAATTGATTAAAGGATAAAAAAATTTTAGATGTACTAATTCACCCCTATCCTCCCAGTACACACTTCCTATTAATTGCAACAATTAGTATCAGAGCTAAGTCTCTTCTTTGGAAAAGCTTAAAGGCTTAAGAGAAAAGATCATACAATGGAGAAGTACAGACTTGATAAAAATATTGAAAATAAAAAGATAGAAATTTAGATCTTCTATGAGCAATATAAAGAAGCTAGAATTAATATGAGACAACTGTTAGATGAAAGAAAGATTATGGCATATCCTTGTAATGAGATAGATTATCATGAGGAAGAGATACCAGATTTCTTTGAGTCTCTAGGATCAACTACAAGCAAAGCATCAGACACGTCAGAAGAAAGCATCACAAGCCTAACTGAAATCAATCAACATCTGGCTAGACAAGTAAAATATCTGCAAATTGGTCAAGAGACACATATGGTAAGAATGATTGATGTCATGAACAGTGCTAGACAAGCTGAGCAAGAAAGAACACTAGCTATTGATGATAGAAGGAATATTACAGAAAAGCTACAAGAAAAAGAGTCTAAAATACAAAGACTTACAGAGCATCATCATGAGATTACAAATCATATTATTCTTATGAGTCAAGAGGCAAACAAAATGAATGTTGAACTCATTGAAAGAATAGAAGCTATCGGTAAGCTAAGGTATGAAAATGAAAAGTTGAAACATGAAATAATAATTCAGCAGCAACATAATGAAATTAACAAGAAAGCTGAAGAAAGCAATAAAAGAATGGATGATTTTCTTGAAGGACAATGAAGAGTCAACAACAACACTGGTCTAGGCTTTACCAAGAATGGAGAATCATCAAATCAAACTGATCCAAAGAATGTCTATGAAAATCCAAGACTAAGAAAGATGACATGTAATCACTAAGGAAAGCAAGGCCACACATCAAATGCATGTAGAGGCAAAATGAAAGGTATTCCTGAATCTACATCTTCATTCATAGGATTCTATTATAAATGTAACAAGAAAGGACATAAAGCATATGAATGTAAGTCTAAGATGAAACAAACTAAGAAGGAAACCTACATGGACAATTATTGTCCTACTTGCAAAATGAATGGGCACACAACTCTTGAATGCTGGAAAAAGAAAAGGAAAGCATGGAAGCCTAAAGGTTAAGAAACTCACTATCAACCAAAAAGAGTCGGTAACCAGTATGTATGGGATTACAACACTTGGACAAATTGTACTGCATGTGGAAGATTTGATCACATTGCTGAAAACTATATGAGATAGTGGGCTATAAATTCTAGAGGTTGGACTAACCCCAAAATGGCATGCTTACACTGTCATAAAGTTGGTCATCTCAAGAAAGATTGCAGAGACTGAATGACAGAGACTAGCACATATCCCAAAGGAAACACCATTGAAGATATCCGGAGTGCAAGAGACAAAATGTGGAGAAAAGCTTCAAACAATGATGAAGATGGACCAAGCAATGCAAATGGTGACACCCCATCCAATGGATCTGGTGACATCACCACCCCCACCTAAGTAGAACAAGTAAGTATGGAACTTCATTACACTATGTATTATTTTACATCAGTTCCATAATATTTTGATAAAATGTCAAATTAGCATAAGTAAAGATGCATCATGGTATTACTTGTTAAAATCTATGATAACTATGCTATCGGGCATACACACCGAAATCTGTCGGTATACACTCAAAGATGAAACTGACTACACTTATCAAGAAGCGCCGATAAACAATGAGAAAGCAAAGTTGCTAGTGTAAAAAAAAACTCGTCGGTAACCAAGCAAAGTGAAAAAGTTGTCTGTAACACTGAAACCCATCAATAAAAGCAATAGGTATGATGACCGCCCCAAAACTTCACATTGTCACTGAAGGGAAGTTATTGTCTTAACCGACGAGCTCTTTCTTCGCACACCGAGGAGTGGTTAAGCATTAATGACTCACTTTTTAGGGCAAACAACTATAAAAAGGTGATGGAAGGGTCTCATTGTTCACCACGACCAGAGCAGAGTGACAAGAGCAAATTTTGTGCAAACAACAATGTGATCACAGAGCCACTACAACTCAACACTTAACACTCCAAGAAGATCAAAAATCACTACTGGTGTAATCAGTAAGTTCTACGATAATTGACGACTCTATTTTACGCATTTCTTAGAAAGCCCTAAATCTGAAAATGGCCACTACTTCAAGAACCACGAAATAGAAGAGCATCAAGAAAGATGAGATCAAACTCGTCAATAATTCTGTGTGTGAAGAACCACATTACAAGATTCACCCTGAGGTTGCTTCACAACCCGACAATGCTGGAGCATTCTCGTGAATACCAGCTAGGGTTTTGCTCGGCGAAGACGTGCGAGCATACATCCACTGCAAGGTTGTAGAAATTGGTGATTTAGAGGTAGAACAAGCTTATAAGAAGCTATGCAATGAAGATGCATCCTTAAAAGATGAACATAAACACATAGAGGTGAAAGGGATCACTAATGCCCTATTATTGCCAAAGGTTTTCAAAACTGAGTGGATTCGGTTAGTACTGAGCCGAATGCACAATCACAAACTATGGCTGGATGAATTGAAGATGATAACCCGACATGTTATCCATGCAGTCACCGGTTACCCTGTAATCGAAAAGGTAAAAGCATTGAAGCACCCACGCAAGGCCGAGATTAAAAAGAACACATGAGCCAAATGGGATGGCAGAGGATTGAAGGTATCCACTATTACCGATGATGAGATGAAATTTAGAGCATGTGTCCTAGGCTAAAAATTCTTTCAAGCCAACAGGATGAACAACATAGCATCCGGTGCAGTAGACACAACATACAAGATTGTGAAGAAGGGAACTCAGTTGGATTTATCTGAACTTATACTGAACCAGTTAGAAGAAAATTTTAAGACTATAAGAAATGCAAAGACAAATACATGTAAGTTTGGCTCACTTATCATGTGCATTTTTTCTACTTTCAAGAAACATTTCCATCAGTAGGAGATGTAAAATGGGATTCCAAAAAACCAGTCACCATGCAAATCAGTGAAAGACATAACCTCACTGGGAGACAATTTTGAAACAGTCATGGATGAATACTTTACTATATTCAAAGACCGAATGCAGAAGAGGGTAAGGATCCTTGAGCAACTCATTGAGAAATTCAAAGATGAAATATGTTTCATGGTTGATATAAACCACACTTATATCAAGCCTATTGTACTAAGGACAACATGGCTACAACCTTTAGAATATGAGATAAATATTGATTAGGCATCTAAAGCAATTGATGCATTGATAAATGAACCATTAGATAAGAAACAACCTAAGTTTGGAACTTATGAGGAGGAAAAATCAAGAATCAAATATGGCCTGGTTGTAAAGAAAATAGTCAAGAAAAAGGACAAAATGGTCAAGAACCTCAAGAAAACATTGTCAACAACATAGGAAGAGACCGAACAAGAAGAAAAAGCTGGAAAGGAGGAAGAGACCAAAGGACAGCTACCTATCGGTGAAACTGAAGAAAAGAATGACTCCGAGGCCACAGAGTCAGATTCACCACCTCCTCCACCAACCAAGAATCCAAGAACCACATCTGCTTCAAGAATAAGATGCCAAACAACTAATGATTCAAGTCCTTCACCTTTGAAGAAAGGAAAAGTTAGAACATACAAGAGGAAATCAACTACACCAAAAAGAGGGCCAAACAAAAGAATAAGGAAGCTCATCAGAACCAGAGAAGATGTTGAGGACACCGAACAAGATGAAGGTGTACAAGTAGAAAAGACTAAGGTTCCAGAAAACATTGATGAGGTATGTAAGTCTATTGCAAATTCAGGATCTATCATAGATTCTAAGATTAGAAGATGGTTGAAACTGGATCCAGAAGATTAGAACAAAGTTGAAGATGCCATCATTGCAAAGATGTATAAATTCAAGTACGTACCAATTCATTTTGAAGGTAATAATGTACTAAGGGAACTCTTGGACAGATTATATGCTAGATGGACATTTTCCTTAAAGAATGAAAAGGAGATAAGGGAAAGAGTACTTGTTACTCTCATGCCTTCGGAATCCAAGAAGTAAGAAATTGATGAAATGATGGAGAATCATAAAAAAAAGTTCTCACCCAAGTTGAGAGCCTACAAATTTCTTGAAGGGAGGCTTATAGATCTTAAATAAGAAATTCATAAGAAATAGATTAAAATACTCAATAGACCTATTGAGGAAGCTAGCCCTGAGAAAGAACTACAATAGAAAGATGACAATAAGGCAACTCAAGAACATATGTTAATCAAAGATCTAGAAGATGACACTTCAGTTGAGTTAGATAAGGAAGAACAAGACACAACTGACAAAAAAAATATGGATATTGCAGATGAAACATGGACGGACACAACCAAGGACTACATTGTGGATAGCACAATCATTGACATAAATGATGATCTAGTAGAAGAAGTAAAGAAGGATGAAGATGTCAATGTTACCAAGGACACAACCGATGAGCAGGACACAACATTTGATACTACACAGGTGAACATACCAGGAAACATGCCAATATTGATACAAGCCATCAATATTCTGCAAGAAAAAGATAAGTCACTTGAAAAAGATTCAAGCATTCCCGAGGATGTATGGGAAGAAGGAAAGAAAGACAACACTGATGATCAAAAGGACATCAGAGACACTCGCATTGTGACCGAAACTACCAAGGTTACAGAAGGAGGTACAAATCAAACAGATGGAGACAAAATTGAGAAGGATGAACAAACAAAGAAAGATGAAGCTAAGGACACCGATGAAGGAGATAAACCTAAAGATGGCACTCCTAAGGAAACTAAAAAAGTTTCTACCGATAATGTAAAGGTTGATGTGGAGACGTCTACAGAAAACTGACAAGCTGACACTGAAACAAAGCAGCAAAAAGAGCCAGCACCACAAATCACTTCATCAAGCACAACGGACAAAACTGAGAAATTGGCTATGGTTTTGCACTCAAGTGTAACTCTGAAGAAGAAGAAGAAATCCAAAAAGAGTAAGTTGGAAGTAACGTTAGATGAAATCATAGAAATTCCCAAATATGACCCAACTACACTTGATTATGAAGCATTGAAAGAATACGATGAAATATGCCAGAGGGAGGCATTACATGAGAAGCTAAGGAAACAACACTGAGACTCCATCGTACTGGAAACAATAAGGGACATCTTGCACTAGATTATACCCGATGTTGATGTTTATCAGAATAGACCAATAATTGATCAACTAGCCACTCTCACCAAAGCCATTACAACATAGAACATTGATGCAGAGAAGACAATTGAAGAGAGAGAAGAGCAGAAGTACCAGCAGAAAATTGTTGACAACATCAGCCAAGAAGTGGCAGTTAAAAAGGTAAAGCTTTCAGAATTCATAAGTGAATTAGATCCAATTATCACTAAAGCTATTTCCTTGATTCAACAACTAAGCACACTGGAAAAGTTCACTAAAGAGCATAGTGAAAATATAGAAAAGTTAGATTCTGATCTAGCCAATAGTGCTAAAGACTTAACCAATAGAGACAATGCAATTAAGTTACATTATGAGAAGATAATTGAAATAAAAAGGTTAAGGAAGGAACTGTGGGAAGCAAAGACAATTCAGGGAAAAATTCATCGAGCTCCAAGCTCAACTTCTACCAAATCTAACACCGCTTCAACAACACATCAGTTCAGCAAAACAACTGATAGCAACCCCTGAGATGTCTATAGTAGACAACATCTACGATATGCATTCCAAGATCACACTCGAGCACATGGCTCTAGAGAACTTGAAGGAACAACGGGAGAAGATTATGGAAGACATGAAGTCTTCAGACTCTCACATTTTTGATAAGCTATAAGGTATAGACCTTTTCCCTTAATATCAAAAAAGGGGGAAAATGATATGTATATGTATTGTACAGGCGAAAATATATGATATGTACAGATATGCAGGCAACTATACAGTACTACCAAAAAAGGGGAAAATAATGATATACTGACGTATACATAGGGGGAGTCATGAAATGACTAAGGATTATATATGTTGTACATACTTAGCATTTTGTTAGTATTTCACACATATCAGTTTTTGATACTAATGTCAAAGGGGGAGATTGATGACATTATTTTTCCATTAGTATGCAAACAATACTTTCGGTAAGCGTACACCAAAAGACAGAACAAAGAGAAAATAAAAAATGAGATATAAATAGATCATCGAAAACTGCTAAGTACAAAGAGAATCGATGACCCAACTTTGTGTCTAACTCGAAATTGCAAAGTTAGAAGGATAAAGTGGAACCCGACAGAGGAACCCGACGTGTAGGATATAGTGCGACCTGAGAGACAGTTAAAGGGCAAACCGAGAGAATAGTTCAAGCAAGGAACTCAAAAGACAATCAACTGACTTCAGAGCATAACCGACTGTCAGAAACTGAAAGACAGTTGCAACCCGCAAAAAGTGGATCTGACCTCCACGTCAGATAAAACAATCTTATTCTATTTATAGAATCTTGATTTGTTTTTAAAACCATTTCTTTAGGGACAAGAAACATGAATGTAAGTGCTTTAATCAGTCTAACTGATTTAAAACACATAGCCTAGGAGATTAAGGTAAAGTTGTAAACCTGATCTTAGAGTTAACATTGTTTTTCATGAAACTTGATGAAGTCAATCCATATTATAAATAGATGATGCAATCATTCATTATACATGTGTGATATAGAAGGGAGGATGAATGAAGCCTATGAGCACATCTATGGATCGGACTGAAATTTTCAAGAACCAGAACAAAAAAGGTGAATTTGACTATCAGAACCAAGAATAGAGGCTACCAAGAATCAAAGGTATTATTCAATCACATTTGGTGATATATTTTTTCATGTAAACTTAAATGGATCTGTAATCAACAATAGGAGATTGCATATACCAGGTCAAATTATAATTTTCTATCATTCTAACAAGTGAATCAAAGTGTAAGAATCCTTTCAAGGAAGGTGGATTTAACAGTCCAACTATAAATCTCTTAACTGAGTGCACACTCAACAGTGTTGCTAAAGCTCTTAACTGAGTAGACTTTAACAGGTCTCCACAGATACTCTTAACCGGGTAGATCATCAGAAGTGATCAAATTGTAAGCCTTAACTGACCACTTCCAATCTACAAATAGTGAAGATTTTGTGGGTACCATCCCCACCGCAGTTTTTACTTCCTAACAGGAGTTTTCTACGATATCATATCTTGTGTTATGTGTCAATTACTTTCATGAATGTTTTTATGAATGTTCACATGTATGTTAAGTTTATGAATTGATATATAGTATAGATCAGATGGTTGGATAAACAATTGATTACACAAAGGTTAATTGATTAAAGGATACAAATTTTTAGAGGTATTGATTCACCCCTCCCCTCTCAGTACACACTTCCCATTAATTCCAACATTTTCTCCTTTTCTCCTCTTTACAGATATTTTTGTACTTGGGTACCTGATAAGGTCTTGTTGTCGGGACCCATTTTCCTGCTTTTAGTAGTTGTTTCTAGGTTTTTAGCTTCTCCCTAAGTTTATCTTAAGGGGGGGTGCTAGAGTAAAAAGGTATTTTCACTTATTAATTAAATCATTATTGATTTAATTATTAAGTCCCCCTTTAACTATAGTTTACCTAAGCTAAAATTTAGGCATGTTATAATTAATTCTTTTATTAATTATTCATGCAACCTAGGTTTCTCCACCTTTTGGTGTTCGATCTCCTTTATAAGTATTGATCTATTTGTATTTTGTAATTCCATTCCATTATTATTAAATCAATTGAGGATGTTTCCTCTTCCACAGATCTCTTGTTTTTTACCTACATAGCTTTTACTTCTCTTTTTCTGTGATAAGTGTTTACATGCAGGTTATTCTTGGGAGCTGTAGGGTTGATAGTTTTTCATCAACTCTAATAGATATAAGATTACACATTGCAATTCCAAAACTAGAGATTTTTAAATTTCTTTCCATACTCGATTTACAACATAAGTCAAGATAACTTTAAATGCATATGCAATTAAAAAAAATTATTGGAAGACCAAATAGAATTAAAATAATTTCAAATGTGAAACATATATGAAGCTATAAAAATGAGAGTAGTTGTTGGTAGTCATAATTACTTAAAAAATGAATTAAAAATCTATTAAAATTTGCATCCTTTACGTAAAAGGTCATTAATGTGCCAAATTCAAATACAAAGAGGTCTAAAATAACATTGAAAGTATCACAATTTAAGCTTATAAGAAATACCTCTTACAAACGGCAAATTCTTAGATTTTTTTCAAAATTCTTGACCATCAAACAATTTTACAGACATAATTTCACATTAAACAAAAAGATTTTTAGAAATTTCAAGTAGCTTATTTACAAATGGAGAAAAAAAGGATTTTAGTTCTCAATCTCACATATTGTTCAATAAGAGATATCTCCAATTATTTCCACATAGTCCTCTGGTAATACAACTTCAACTGCAGATGCACATAAAGAGAAACAATAGTACACTTCTCTACTGACCAATTTGAAATGCAAAAAAGAAACACATTTTAAGCTTTCAATGATGCAAATGTTTGCACTATTTCATGAATCTATTTAATGTCATAATTTGAAAAGCATATAGACCCAAAATGACACAATATAATGCTAAACACTAGAGAACTAAACTAACCATCTCATACATGTTCTTTTTTATTGAATTCTTAACAATGTCCTCTTCACTCATATGCTTATATTACTATGTCATATTTGACAATTAAGTTTCATGTAATTTTATCAATTGAAAGACACAAACATAAATAAATTTTCAATGTTGAATCATGTGCATAGGTACAATTTACTTTGAACCGACACAATATAACACGATTGAATACTAAATGCCTTTATAGAACACATATCCTCATGTTGGAGCTTGAATTGTACAATATGATAATTTTGCACATGTAGTAAAAAAACACAATAAGTTAGACATATAAGCAACAAGACAACTTGAAATGCATATGCAACTCAGTCCTTGAATTAATGGACATTATGCAAATAAAATTTGAAATTCAATGAATTTCGTGCCAAAAGAAATTCACAATACTAGATTTCTAAAATCTTCAAGCAATTTCAGTTTTCAATAATAGGACCAGGAACTTCTCAAATTTTTTCAAAAGCCCCTGTAAACGATTTTCATAGATTCCTACAATAATCTATGAAATTGAAGGAAACAAGGGCTTTTGAATAAAAATCTGGAAAGTTTAGAGAAAGTATCTTAATCAATTTTACTCTTTCATCAATATCTTTGCAGAAACCTCATAGTGTTCATACAAAGCATAAAATGTAGTGACTCAACCTCACAGGTATAAAGACTTCAATATTCAATTTGTAAAAAAGTAGGACAAACAAGATGCTCCATTAATGCATAGCATATACAAAAATGTTCAACATGCTTATATATGTCATGTCAAGAGCTTTCTGCATTTCAAATTTTGAACTAGTGCAAGCATATATGTCATTCAAAATTTAAAATTTAAAATATTTTTTTTTTTTGAAAATTTTGAAGTTCCCTTCTCAGAGATGCACAAGGCAAATGACAAAGAACCATTCAATTTTGACAAAATTAGACTTCCCCATTTCAAAAAGTAGAAAGCAATAACAATTTTTCTTGTGAATAAGGGGAAACAAATCCTTGCTAAACAAAATATATTGTCAAATTTAAAGATTGCAAAATAAACCACAAAAGTTTACATTTAAAAAACTATGGAAAATTAGGATTCAGTTTTGGTGTTCTTGATATTTAATGTTTATTAGTTCCTTGTAGAGGCATGTATACTATTGCATCCATTAGTTGCTACAAAAAATGTTGTGTAGTTCAAAATATTTTGCATATTCATAAAATTCAGAAAATGACATTTATCTGATATCTTAATGGTTATGACAAAAAAGAGCAAGGTTAATTATGCTTTAAAGTAGTACATTATTTATTTGAGTCCCTAATGCATCTAAGTTTTCAAGTTCAGAAACAAGTTTGCTAACAATAGTCATATTCAAAACTGTGGCCCATGCTTCACTTCTTGTCCATGTTCTTGGTAAAATGTTTGAAGGCATAAAATTGCCTGGCAGAGGATGCTTCCTCTTTTTAGGTATCACACAGGGTGTTTCCAATCCATCTAAACGTTCTCCACAACCTATGTTTTGCTCACTATTTTGAGCTTGTCTACTGTTAACAAAGTCAACATATATCTTAAACCTATTTCTTCCTTATGCAACTTAAAGTATGATAGCTTTTAAAAAACATAGCATGGCACAAAAAACTATAACCACTTCTGCTTTATGAAAACACAGGTAAACAAACCCTTGCAGAACAAAAGACATTGACAAATTTAAAGATTAATAAAACACCCAAGAAAAGTTTTGCAAAAGATTTCCTATTTTGGCTTTCAATGACATAGCTCAGTTACTTGTTAATAATAGGGAACAAACATAACTCTTAAGCATGCTCTTTCCACATGCAACTTGAAAAATGATAGTTTAAGATTTCCTAGTTACAAACACACAAGAGAAAGGAGAAACAATAATCAAAAGCTTCAAATTTTTAGAAGACATTACACACACATTCTGAGAGAATTATAGTTCCCCATTTCAAAATGTACAAAGCTTGATATCAATTTAACGTGTGAATAACACAAAACAAACCCTTGTAGAACAAAATATATTAACAAATTTGAGATTTTTTAAAACTCATAACAATATTGCAAAATCTTTTCCATTCTAGCTTGCAATGACGTAGATCTTATACCTATTCCTTCCAGATGTGACTTAAAATATGATAGTTTAAGCTTTCCTAGTTAGAAATTCACCAAAGAAAAAACTAGAGCCACTTCAACTTTATGAAAAACACATGCAAACAAACCCTTCTAGAACAAAAAATATTGACAAATTTTAAGATTTGAAAAAACCTAGAGAAGTTCTACAAAAGCTTTCACATTTTAGCTTTCAATGACATAGCTCTTTAACTTATTCGTTTCACATGCAACCTAAAATATGATGGTTTGAGCTTTCCTAGTTACAAATACAAAAGACAAAGCATAAAGAGTTGTTCAAAGCTTAACATTTTAAAAAAACATTAGCGACAATGCTCAGTTAATGCGGACAAGCTTTCAATTCAATGATATTTTGTGCATAATGTTTTTGGCAATAGTTGGCTCTTCAAAATTTTTTCACAATTTCCATTTCAAAAGTTGATTTTTCTCTTGCTCATTTTTGTTGCCACCAATAAGAACTCTAATAAACAACCTTTCTCCAACTTTTAAAATATGCTCAAAATTACAAACTTTATAGTACATGTTAGGACTAAAATAATTCTAAAATCCCTAGTTCCCCATTTCAAAATGTATAAAGAAATAGTAATTTTATGTCTGAATAACATGAAATAAACCCTTGCAGAACAAAATATATTAACAACTTTGAGATTTTAAAGAACCCCAAAAAGATGTAACCACTTCACCTTTATGAAAAATAGAGGCAAACAAATCCTTCGAGACAAAAGATATTGACAAATTTAAACATTTGAAAAAAATCGAGCTTTCCTAGTTACAAATGTAGAAGAGAAAGCATAAAGAGTCATTCAAACCTTCAAATTTTTAAAATCATTAGCCACACATTTTCACAAAATTAGACTTCCCCATTTTGAAATGTGTAAAGCAACACCAATTTTAGCTATCAATAATATAAAACAACAAACTATAACCATTTCACCTTTCAATGACATATAACTTTGTTCGTTGACTACATATGCGCAAGATGAAGGACAAAGAGTAGCCAATAACTCTCACAAATGACAATTTCTAGGTATTTTTTTTCAAAACCCCCGCCCACCCAATAGTTTAACTCACACAATTTCACCACACCAATAAGATTTTCAGAAATTTTAAGTTCCCTAGTACCGCATAATGTATTTTTAACTTACCAAGCAAAACATCTCAGAGATGACAACATAAAACAAACCTTCCAACACTAAGAAACACTAACACAAAACAAACTTTGTAGCAGTAATGGAAGACACAACTAGACAAACCCTTACGAATAACAACCAACATTAACATGCATGAACCCTAGCCAATAGGTCAAAGCAAAAGCCCACAACTAGAGAAGAAGGACGAACGACCTTTTGCATTAATGCTCATTTAATGCAAACAAGCTTTCAATTCAATGATATTCATGCATAATATTTTCGGCAATATTTGCCTCTCCAATTTTTTTTGCAATTTTTGTTTCGAAAATTAATTTTTCTCCTTGCTCTTTTTTGTTGCACCTAATAGAAATTCAAATAAATAACCTTTATTAAATTTTAAAAATATGTTGAAAATTACAAACTTTATAGTACACTTTAAGTTTTAAAAATGTCTAAAATCCTATTAGATGGAATAATTGCATTTTAGCACGATAAATTTTTATTATTATTAACTAGTAAGTGATGAATGAATGAATGATTTTAATGATGTCCATGAGGTCAGCAGCCTAAGGGACACTCAACCCTAAACGATTTCTATAATCTTTTCCAACTTTGATCTTCTTTTATGAATCTTGACCAGCAAACCCACAGTTTGGTTCACTGTATCCTCTTCAAATAGACTGTTCATGTTGTCCACTTTCAAAATGCTTTCATACTTATCCAGAATGTCTGTCACGCACTCCATGAAAAAGTGCCACATCCATTTTCCTTCAAATGACACATCAATTTGAATTATTTGGGAATAATTGGTGATAATATGAATTAGAAAGCAAATCCGAGCTCGTTTGGATTTGGTTCCATTTAAATATAAATAAAAATAAAAAGCAATCCATCCATTCAAATCTTGTAAATGGCGATCTCAGTATGCACGCATGGCTTCTCCAACTTCAAATCGCTTTTCACCCCGCAGCAAGTGCGATGCTCCTCCTCTGGGAAAGGTTCTTTCCCTTTAAAATTTCTCAAAGTTTATGCGAATTTCACAGGTGGGTTCAAACATCACAACATTAATATTACACGGTTATAATTCCTGTTTTTTAATGGCTATGGCAGAGACTCAATTAAGGGAGGATTGGAGGAGGAGGTCGAAGCCCATCTCCCCTGGCGGCGTTTATCCCGCCAAAGACCATTGCAGGTTCTGCCTACTTACTTTCTTGCATCTACATTCATATTGAAAACCAAGATAAAAAAAACAATTTATAGCAGAAAATTGATTTAAGTTAATTATTGCAGTCAATGCGGATTATGTGATACTTACTTCATTGCTCATGTAAAGAATGCTTGTGCCTTCCTTGGGGATGGCATGTCAAGAATTGAGGTATAATTTGTGTTCTCGAGTCCATGAGTTGTTCTTTGATTTGTATCTGAATTTAAAGACTTAGAACTGATTAGTTTCAGCAATAAATGCATTCAATTGGAATCTGGCTTTCATTATGGTAGTAATGCTTACCTAATCATTCATTAGAATTGTAGACAGTTAATTGATTTTTTCTTGGATGATAAGGCTAATCAACTAGGCAGTCTTGTTATGGGGTGTATTTTGCCGAACTTGTCCTTTGAATAAACTCTTTTGGTAGTAGCATGTACATTTTCAGGTCTAACTGTAATGGATTCATGTTTGCAACCCAAAAAAATGAGAGAAACTTAAGGGTTTTATGGGCTATCTTCACGCCGAATTGAGCATTTCCTGCATATTGAAGGCAATTACAGAGTGATCGAGATTTATTTTTGTCCATTTCTTGTAATACAGAGGTTAACTCAAGCGTGCAACTCTCCTCTAGATGAGCCAAGCCGCGATTCATAGTACCATACATAATGTTCTAAAGAATGGATGCAGTCTGGAGAAAATTTGGCTCTGTGCTTGATTGCTATAACTGAAAAACTGGTGGCAATGTACTTTCTGAAACAAAAGGAGAATGCATGTTTCACTTCATATACCTCCAACTGTTACATATCTTCTTGCATACAGAACACAAAGCTGCAGCAACCGGACGGTTTTTTCGAGGGATCGACATTTTTCCATCTATCATTCACTTATGGTGGAGCTTGTCTTTTCAGCTTTCCAGTCTAGCGATGATGGCAACAGAGAACACATGAGAAGTTACTGTCATAATAATAGAACCGTGAAAAAATGAACTGTTCCCAACTAGCACAATCCATGCAAGGGAGGCCCGAAATGGAAAATAAGTTTGATGCAACGAACAGATTGCCTGGTATCGGGCAAATATGTTCCTATGCTACAGTATTAAGCAAACTGGCTAAAACCAATCACAATTGGGCATGAAAAGAGAGGAACCATGTCATATCTCCTCTGTAGCTGGGTCGGCCCAGCAGCTTCAAAAATGTGTTCAATTTTTAAACACCCCGACTATTTAAAATAATAAAAATAACAATAAATAAATTATTAAAAATAAATAAAATAAAGTATTGAAATCTGAATCTGGCGCCTAGTTTTGAGCCCATCTTAAACCACCGCGTAGGTTAGTATAAAGGCAGATGAAGGCACCATTTGGATGTGCTTGGGACATTTTTTGATTATCACAAATTGCAATCTGCTCCACAGGGAGAAAACTCTCTATATTTGGGCGAATTTCCTGAGGTGGGATGAAAACCCTATTCTCAGCCTTAGTGTTTTTACCATTTCTTGCATTGAAAACTCCTGAATCTTATTAAAGTGCCTTTCTCCAGGCCCAAAGCAGCCAGAGGTAGCAGAAAAGAGACAAATTCATGATCAAACTTGTCCCTATTTGCTGTGAAAGAGGATTTGGTCCCAGTCTTGGGCCAACACACATCATCAGCAAGGGTTTTAGGGCAGATCAGACCCAACGCCCAACAACTGAGAGTTCTGAAGGCAAAGTACGAGGGAAATCAGAGTACTTGACCTGCCGCCAACATCCTAACTTCAGCACCATCCTGATCGAGTTCCAATTGACTAGGGGTATTCTCTTTTTTTCCTCCATTCCAGGCCAAAGGAAAGACCTTTGAATCTTTTCAAGTTTGTCAGCCATTGTTCCGGAAATTCTGAACAAAGAGAGGAAATAAACTGGGACACCTTGAAGAGAAGAGGCAAGAAGTTGTAGTTTCCCAGCACTGCTTAGAAATTTTCCTTTCCACCCCGCCAACTTTATTCTGAATTCTTCCATAATAGTATTCCAGAAAGTCGGGGTCACATCTTTGACGGTGAGAGGGAGTCCCAGGTAGTTCATAATTGCATATTGCTCTTGCATTCATTGTAGCTTCTTCATGGTAGTTGCACCTTCCTACTTCCTCCTTGATCTATATATGCAAGGAGAGTTCATTGTACACACACATGTTTATGATAGATTCCTTTCTATTGAATTGTGCTTGATTCATTTGTGGAAGTTCTGAATTTTGTGTTCATTGTTTGCCGCTCCAACATGGTATTAGAGTATTGACTCTTAAGTTCCTTCTCATTATTTTAACAAATCAAGCTCTTATCCTATCAAGAAAGTGTAGTGGACCCAAACAAATATTGCTGGTGTGTTTCGAAGGACTGAAAAACAAAAGATTACCTTTCATTTTGTTGAAAACAATAACTTTTAGCTTTTTGATATTTTTTTCCTGTACCATATGTTGCACAGCTGTATGGTCATATCCTATACAAAAAATTGTACTAGTACGAATTTAACTTGTTTTTGAGGCAATTTTTTTGAGAAACTCGCATTTTGCAAGTTCTAGGCGAAATGTTGTTCTTGATTCATTTGGACAGATGCAACACAACAAGCATTTGACAGACTTAAGGAGGTCATGAACTCTTGTCCACTTTTAGCATTGCCAAAATTTTCTCAGTTCTGTGTTTGAGTGTGATACTCCAGGTGAGGGCATTGGAGCTGTTCTAATTTAAAACAAAAATCCTATTGCATTCATGAGTAGGAAGCTCAAAGAAATAGAGAAAAGATTTTGCACGCATGACAAGGAAATGTCAGCCAATATGTGTGCGTGTTGGCTCAATTCAGATATTACTTAGTAGGAAGTAAGTTTGTGGTAAGAACTGATCATAATAGTCCCAAATATTTCTTAAGTCAGAAAGATTTAAATGAAAGATAGCAAAAGTGGGTTAGCAAATTGTAGGCATATAACTCTTTCCTATAGTATGTTAAGGGGAAGAGGAATATAGTTGCTGATGTCTTATCCAGGAGACTTACTTTGTGTTCAATGTCAAAGATTTCAGCTGATTGGAAGGCTGATCTGTTGGTTGAGTGTTCAAAAAAATACATTAGCTTGTAATTCATGGAGGGAAAAATGTAGGGTGACAGGTGCAAGGTGATGGATGATCTTATTAGTTCCTGCCTAGGGCAGGATACTATAGCATTCAATGCAATGCAACTGTTTCTATTAGTTGTCCAATTAGAACATTGTATTTTTCAACAACTTTTTGTATTGATATAGTTTTAATATCTTTTGAGTTTTCTATATTGTAATAGAAATTATTTATCTCTACTTTTATTGGCTGAATGTGGCTATAGTAGTGTGTGAGGCTTTTGTCTTTTTGTAGAGAGATATTTTTCATTTTAGTTGTACAATGAAAACACTTTATTTTTTAACAACTTTTTACATTATATAGTTCTAATATATTTTGAATTTTCTATTATTGAATTTTGCTACTATTGTTTATAATACTATATTTGTAACTAATTAATTATATTATACATTAATATTAGATTAATATTAATATTATTTATTATATATTATATTAATATAATATATTATTATATTCATAGCAGTGCACAAAATGTACCAAATCAATGTTAATTTAAATATCATTAATTACTTGAATATGATATTGTAATAGAAATCTTAATTTAATATTTACTATTTACTATTTAATGTTCAACTATAATTAATGATTATATTTAGTTAATATTAAACTATCTTGTTGAGCAGACAAATGAATTTTCCATTTTCAAGTTGTTTACAGTCTCCTTCCGCATCGAGCCAAATATCCTAAGGCTTAATCTTTAGGACTTAAATATCCTAAGGCTTAATCTTTAGGACTTAGGCAGGAACTAGACGCTATGCGTCCTTGTTTTGTAGAAGGATAGGATTTACCTTGTTCAAGAATCTAAGATGAAAGAAAAGATTTTGAGGGCTATCCATGACACATCATTGGCAGGACATCCTAGTTATTTCAATATTTACAAACAAATCAAGGAGAGATTCACATGGAATGGTTTGAAGGATGATGCCTTGCGACATAGTGGAGAGTGTTTGAGTTGTCAGTAAAACAAGTTAGAGCATACTTTCCCTGAAGGATTATTGCAGTCCCTACCAATTTTAGAGTAGAAAAGGAGTGTATCCTGTTGGCTAAATATTTTGCAAGTCACTAAGACTACAACTTGTCAAAATGTTACTTTTAGGCAGCAGTATGTGAGATTTCTTTGTCCTCTCAGCAATAGGGGAGGCTCCCTTCTTACCGTAGGTGGCTTCAATCAAAACTGAACTGTATTACAAACAGCTCTTCTTGCTACGGTAATACTGGTGGCTTAAAGATTGACGTAAGAACAATCCTTAAGACATCAGTCTATTCTAACTAAAAAGGAAATAAATATAAGAGCTCAAAGTCTCTTATCTTTGCTTCAGATGATCACTCTAAATTCGGATGCACAAGAATGTTGATATTATGGCCTTTACGACAAATATCTACTACCTTGGATAATAATAAATATATATTTATTATAAATCGATGTATAAATAATAATAAATATAGGGATATTTATTATTTATTGTTTATTAGAAGATTGATTTAATATATATTTGAATGGAATAATCAAAGTTTATTTAAAGGGCCCAAGTCGGCCTCTTGAGGTGAATTTAAATAAACAAGATTTATTTTAAAGGCCCAAGTTGGCCTCTTAAGGAGCCTCCCCATTCACACATATATGAGGATCGAATCTTGAGGAGAAACATATCAAATACATAACATATTGTCTTCTCTCCAAGATTCGATTTCTACATGTTGATCGAATTTATCCAAGTGCTGGATAAATACAGCGATTGTCCTCTACTCCAAAATTGACTCTTAAGGGTGGCGATCTTGTTTGTAATAGTTGAACTAGTGCAAACATAACCTCAGCGAATTTGTGTGAAGAAGGCTTGCAAAATCGCAAGGTGCTGAAGCAAAATTTGCTTAGGCAAATTATGTTAATGATAATCTATTTACCCTACTTGTGAATTTGTCAGCCTATCAAGCTACACTCATAGGGCAGATCGAGAATATAAAAGGGAGAGCAAATCAACATCATATATTGGGCATGAGAAGTTCGGTTCTACAGCAAATTGGAAAGTCATAATATGTAACGATTTTTTAGTCTCATTGGCTGCTTCAAATACAAGTACTTGTGAAGGCAAACTTGAAGATAACTAGTTGCAGATCTGAGTTTACATCTTCAATTTCCGGGTACT
>MU224172.1:201131-220409 GCA_018584345.1 Thuja plicata
GAATGAACAACGTAAGCCCGCCTACGTGATTAACCAGCAAATCACATTAATATAACTGAGTTAGTATCCACAGGTGTAAGGAACCTTGGAGTTTTCTCATGTTCTTCATGAGTATTTACTTTTCAAGGGAGGGTTGAGTGTTTGATATCCTATATCAAGTATTCAATTCCTATATGTTATGTAGTGGTACAAAACTGACATCAACAACCCGCTACAGTGCATGCGAACAGTAAAATGCTACAGTAACAAAGGGTTTTAAAGGCAGATGTTTTAAAGAGTATTTCTAGATTCTTTGTGTTAGCCATTGCAATTATTACTACCTGCTATTTGCAAGCTCATACATTGCTACTGCAAGGATTCCTTTCAGCTGGACGTGGTAGTTTCCAGTCACCTTGGTTGCTGATCAAAAAATTCCAGACTTAATGATTGCTTCGAAAACTACTAAAAGTCCTTTACATTAACTTCCGGCTATGATCATTGTTTTTTGCACACTTATATGTTAATGTATTGATCACTAAATGATATTGCAGCCATTACTTTGCCAGTAGTTTAAATATTTGCAAATTCCATTGTTGAATCTCGCCTGGCAAAAAGTTTATTTTTTATATTAAAATTGCAAGTCAAAACCAAATCATTAAAAAACACAAACTTTTGCAAGTTGGAGGTTGGATAACCCGTTGGGGTTACCACAATCAGGTGGATATGATCTCTTAACTTCCTCTGTAACTGTAGACATAACCACACACTCTCCCACCCACTTAACTTGATCCTGTTTAAATATCCTCTCCATATGTCTAAAACATACAACTCGTAATCCACCATTAGACATCCCTCTCAAGACCGCATTCTTTCCTTCGAATTTGAATTTTAGCTTCATGATTTGAAAATTAAGGGTGGTCTCACCGAGTGATTGAAACAACTGTATCCACATCACTGCATCAGCATCTCCAATACTCACCACATAGAAGTCATCCTTGACTTCATAGTTCTGTAACTGTAAACTTAATCTGGGGATCATCCTTGTGCAATAATTGTGAATCCATCTGCAATCATAACCTGGAATCCATTTGCCTTTTGTGTTTGAAGTCCTCTAGGTGCTACTAGTCCTTCATCAATGAAATTATGTTTAGCTCCTGTCTCAATTAGAGCAACCAATTGCTGCCCATTAAGTACTGGTCTCATGTGTAGGGACACATCCTTTTGGAAACTAGGTCATTCGGCAAGCTTCCTGTCATTCTCCCTACCCTTTTCACTCTCTTTAGATGACTCTTTCTCTTCCGTCTACTTTGAATGAGATTGCTAGTCTGATTTTTCTAATGAAGATTGCTCAGTAGAATAGTACTCTATCTTGTTTACTTTCCCTTTTGATGCACACTTGTGTTGTGGATTCCAAGGCTCCCTACAAGAGAAGCATAAATTCTTCTTCCTTAAGTCATTTAGTGTATCTCGAACAAGCCTAGTGACTGATTTTTTTCACTGATTGGTGTCCTTTGATATTGCTGCTTGTCCTTTTTGTGAGAGAAGGGTCGAACTGATATTTTGATTTTAGGTGCAGCCCACTCCATACTTCTCGCTTTCTTCGTTGCTTCATGTAAGGTGGAAGGATCAAATGCCTTAACCCACTTCTTAAGTGTATCCATGAGTCCCTCACTAAATAAAACAACCAATCTCATTTCTATAATCCTTGAAACCATATCCCTGGAAACATAAACAAATTCTGCTATGTATGCATCCACTATACCATATTGCTTTATCTGTGCAAGCTCCTTAAAATGTAACTCTGGCTCCTTATCGACCCTCTCAATGAGCTTGGTAGTAAACTCATCATAGGTGGTGATTGATCTATGACCCAAAGTAATGAGACCATGATACCACCTCCCGTGAGCAATCCCGTCCAAATACAAAGTGGCAAGCTTAATTGCCTCATCTTCAACCATGGGATTTAGAGCGAAATAATAATTATCAATCACCACAATTTCTAGCCAAACACTTGTCACTCCCATCAAAGTGATCAAGTGTGACCTTACCCAAAGCATACTGTATTTCTCTTCGAACTGCTGGTCCTCTGTGATCAGCTCTCCCTCCACTCTTCTTTTGATCCCTGAATTCATTGAAGGTCAAGTGTTCTTGAGTGGCTCAAGAATGGTATCATACTCAGCGTAGGCATGCCTTCACTCATCCACCAAAGGCAGAGGATTCTCATTGACATTCTGCAAGGCTTCCTTCTGAAAGAAAGTGGGTTGAAGAGGCCTTGAGAAATTGTTTTAGCCTGCTGCTATAGGCTGCCTTTGACTATTAATTTGCTGTTTTGAAGAACTGCTCTCAACATTGTTTGCTTGGTTATTCTGTAAGAAATTTTGATTACCGTTTGTATTATTGGGCATAGTCTGATTAAGCTTACTCAACATTTGCGACATCATATCAATCATGGTTTCAAATCTCATTCCCATCCGTGCATTTGGGCTCAAAGAACGAGCTCTCTTTGCCTCTATCTTCCATGTTCTCTGTTGTGTTCTCACCGTTTTTGGGAGGTTCTTGATGAATGCCTAAGATCTTCGAAACTAATTCTCCCTCTGGAACTTGTGGGGGCCGGCAATGATGTTTTTGTTTGTTCTCTAATATAGCACCTCCGTGCCCTCTCACTTATAGAAAATTGAAATTCGATTGAAGGTTACTTTCACATGGTGGCAGGAAAAACGTGCTGTGATACCAATGTAATAACCACTCCTGATTTTTTTTATTGAAATATATGCAACAATATAGAAACTGAAGTAGAATGACTATTGATTGTTAGCTTCCGATACATGCAAATACATAAACTAACAAATGCAATTCTCATAACAATTATCTATATGGAGTGGGGGGTTTGAAACCATTGCCAATTAGTCATTATAAATCATAGAAGGAAGAAAGATTTTTTATTGATAACAAATGAGAGGGGGCTGAGCCTTCACCTATTTGTCAATGCAAAACATAAATTGCAGCTACTGAGCTAAGTGGGGTTTAACATCATCATGCTTGAATTAGAAAACTAGTATAAGAAAACTTGAAACCCTTCAAATATGGAGTTAGCTTCAATCACAATATCAAAGATGAGACATTGAAATTAGAATGTCTAATTATTAAAATCAAATCAAAGAGCATGCAACAAATTCACTCGAACTTGACAAGAAAGGGCACATGCAAGTGCCAAAAACCCCAATAATCAGTATTCTAACTTAACTAGCAATAACTCACATGAAGTTGCCACAATGAGAAGATTTCTAACCTCTAGAAAGTCTGATTTTAACTTAGGAAATCACATTACATTGCTAGAAATCACACTACACACCAAATACTGGAAACCCACATCAGAAAACTGCAAATAATTTGTCACTTCAAAACAAAAGCCTCCTAAACAGTTCACAAACACTAAAAAATCTGCAACTATGGGAGCCAACCAGCTAGGGTGGATCTATCACCACCGAAGCAGCAATCTGAAAGAGGCGTATTGTCCTCAATCAGTCAACTCTTGAATCATTCTGGCAGCATAACATTAGATATCAACTTTAGCATGACAAATGAGAGCCCTGGTCACTCTTTTATAACCTTTGGGAGCTATTTTAGGAAAAAAAGCGTTTGCTTTTTGTTGCTTTTTTGGAAAAAAACACTTTTTGCTAATTTTGGAAAAGTGTTTTTTGCTTTTTTGTTGTTTTTTCGAGAAAACATTTTTTTGCTATTTTGCTAATTTTTTTCATAAAAAAATGTTTTTAGCTTTTTCGACACTTTTTCGAAAAACTACATTTTTTGGTTTTTTCGCTATTTTTTTGGAAATGTGCTTTTTCCCTTTTTTTTTACTAGCGGCAAGAAGGGGACATTACATTTGTGGACTTCCCCTTTTTTGCCAAGGAAATGTTGACCATGTCCCCAAGATTGTTAATGTTCTTGGTCTGCTCCTTTTAACTATGGAGAACTTTGAGAGAGATGTTCTTAAAGCACTTATGTCATATTTAAAGCAGGGTACTAAGGCATCTTTGACAACCCTCTTCAAACACGTTGAGAGCTTTGAGGAGAATGTTCGCTAGAGAGTAGACAATTTTGTAAAGGACAAGGTGTTTCCTGTCAAAGCTGAGATTTTGAAACCTTTGGAGGAAATCCGAAAGGCATTATATTGATTTATCGAGAAGAGTGTGGAATATGTCATTGATGCAAAGTTCTAGACGTTCATGAATTTTTTGAAGAGTCTTTGTATTTTGTGATAACCCCTCTGGTTATCCAATTCAATAACTTGCAAATGTTTGTGTTTTTGCTTGGTTTTGTGATGTTTTGCAATTTTAATAAATAAAATGAAGAAGTGGCCAGGCAAGAATAAGATATAGAATTTGCAATTTAAATACAATGACGGACAAAACAATGGCTGCAATATTATTAAATGTTCAATACATGGTCAAATATGCTTTCCAACATCAATGTTCATACCCGGAAGTAATATAGAAAACTTTGGCAAAATTTGGAAATGATTATCAAGACTCAGGAATTCTGAGACAACAGCAAATGATCCAACAATTTCCAATGCATAGGCTATTGGGTGAACACATGGTACTGCTGGAGCAAATTCAGACTAATATTAAATGTTAAATAAGCTCCTGTATGTAGCTGCCTAGCAAAGAAAGCCCTTCCTTAGAAATCTGGGTGAGATGTTGGACTGTAGCTGCAATTTGATGCTTGAAATATGGTATAAATGGCAACCAATGATGAATATTTGGGTCTGCAATTAATGAACCTTCAAACACCTTCAAACCCTTGATGTATTTCTCCAACTGAAGAACAAATAGAACTCCTGTATGAAGTCCTCCAAAGCAATAATTCGGTTGAACTGCAAAAAACATTGAAGATTGAACAATCTCCAATGCCCTGGTACAGCTGAAACCCTTGTTTCAATTGCACAAACTCCGAAGATACCAAATTTGCAAAGACAAATGAACATCAATGATGAGGTAGATTTGCTTTTTGATGTGCTATTCTAACCCCAATCTCCTTAATTGCATTTAAATCCACTTTCAAATCCACTTTAGGTTTTTAATAAAACTTTATAATAAGTCTTCAAACTTGGGCACTCATATTCATTGATTATAAATGCACTTTAATATCATTTAAAATAATATAACTTGTGCGCACATTGACTTTATAAAATACTTTATTATTTTGGCCTCCAAAATATAATCCATTAATTGCACTTTAAGTCACTTATATGAAGGGTCATGGCCGCATTGAATATAAAGTGGCTTTTGAACTTTATATTAATAAAGTAATCCCTTTATTAATAATTAAAATAACATAACTCCACAAATAATCATTATTTCTCAATTCCGTCTGAACCTGGGAGTTAACCATTGTGAGCACTGTGCACCCAACTACCTTACTAAAAGTAGTAAGGGTTCCTCTCTATCAACCACTGACTTATTATAAATAGTAAATCCCTCATTAACTGATCAAACCAACTCTGCATTGCAATCATAGCTTGTTTAGGGGCCTTGTTATAAATAGTGAGCCTGACTTTCCTGAAATGGTCACTTACAATAAATAGTAAGTGTGCCAAACTGAGTCGAACAAAGGCCAAACTTGAACACATACTGATCTCTAATGGAGAATACGCACTGATTCTCTGCCAAAAGGGGACCCTCTATCCAACTACCTTAGCCTACAAGGGCCAGTGATAGCCTTATCCAACAAATTATGATGCTCGCTTAAATGGGGACATTACATATTTTTGTTGAAATGGCTACATTGGAGCTTATATAAATTATTGATGGACAAGTGGATTTGGATGCATAATTTGATGTCTCAGATAATGACCATATTAATAGAATGATGTCATGTCTTTACATGGCTCTTCAGTTGTATAGGCGGGGGAATGTTGATCAGCAAGTTTCTTAGCTAATGCACTTCCTGTTTTTGATAATCTTCCTCAGGAAAAGAAATTGGATTTACTGAAGAATCTTGCAGAAAGTTCACCTTACACATCATCTTTGGATGCCCTGCATATTCTACCATCCATCTATCAACTTCTCAAGAGATATATGCTACCATGTAAGATAAGAGAGGATTTCAAATTTTCTCATGTAGGGTGCTTGTTATATGTATTCCATCAACTTGTTAACAAGATTTCAAATTTTACAAATAGCCATCAGCTAGGCTTGGGGAGGGTTTTATGAAAAACATAAGGACTTTACTGACATATTGTCCATGGTTGAGGATTTGGTTAGGGTTACCACAATTTTTTTTTAACGAGGAATGCCAAAACATAATAAAGGCATGGAGGCTGCTAAGGATGCTGCTGCCAAGGTAGGGGTGAGATTGAAGAAACAAAATACAGCTACTGCTCTAAAAGCCTACAATAATATATTGATCATGACTCTGCTACTAAATTTAAAGTCTCTGACTTTCATTGGAGGTCCTTTCTTGGAAATAATTTTTAAAGTCTGTTGTAACTGTGGCCTCAGCTGCTACTGGGCTGAAATGAACTGCTTCTGAAGCAGTGATACTGCTAGTGACAGTGGAGGCAAAGTAAAGTGTCAGGGATGCCGCCCCCTCAACCCAACTGTTAAATAGGAATCTTCCAGATTTTCCTCAAGGTGGGTGAGGATTGGTGGGAGAGTAGGTGAGAGGGGTGATCGGCTTCAGAATCACGGTAGCAGAGGAAGTAGGTATTTCTAAGGTTGCCAGATGCAGCAATTGTATTCCTTTTTATAATTTATAAAATTTGAATGCATTGGTGGTCCATGGAAAATTGAATGTATTAATTGCTTCTATGAAAATTCCATGGAAAATTCTCTGAAGGAAAATTGGAGATTGTCTTCATGGTGGTTTTTTTTGAGTTTTCTAAATATCCACGAATTGTTTATTGTTAAATTATTAATCATAGATGATTATGAATACCAAGCAAATGTCAATTAAAAAGGCCTCTGTATGATTTTTCACATGTTGCTAGATTTCCTTAGAATAGTATTGAGTACTTACCAATCATTGGCTTTTGAATTGACTTTTGCCCAACAAAGCAGTTATTTCAAGCCGTTCTTTAATTGACTTGGATCATCCACTCATGGATTAACATGTATATTTCAATACTAATGTTTGCCATTCTGTTACAATTTGTGCTAATTGAAGACACCTGCAAATTTATTTAAAGGTGCAAGTTTCGTCTCTAGTGGGATTGACCATCCTTTATATTTTCTACATTTCTTATGGATTTGACTTGTGATGGATTGACACAGATTGTTATATATATTTTTAGAGCACAACAAGGACGACAAATGTTATGGTGCTTTTGATATCTGCTACCTTCTAAATTTTCAATTTAATAAAAAAAATCTAATGAAAATAAGATCAAAATGTTTCTAAACTATCCTATTCGACAATAATTGGACAAAACAGCATGTGATAGTCAATTGGTTTTCAGTTGGCTTCATACACATGATATTTGAAAGGATTTGCCAACTTATCCAAAAATGTGGTTATACTTCCACCTTTCTTAGTTTAATCTGGATTGCAGGACCAATCCAGCAGACAAAACATTTGATGTGTAGAATTAAAAGCATTATAGCAGAGAGATGCAAGCAATTGTTTAAGTACTGAGAAATCAACAATTTGTGCACATATAGAGAGCATCATTACCAATAAGAACTATAACCAGAGCCATTAATCTGAAAATCCATTTATGTGAAAAATTATGAAAATGACAGGTCTTTATTAACTTAAAAGGTTTGTTGAAAATTTCCATTTAGCATTGATAGTGTGCAAGTGTTGAAATTGTGATGCCCATATTTATGTTATGGTTCAATTTGTAATTTATCACAAACTTCTCTCCAGAAAATTTTCTTCATGTTATTTTGTAATTCAGTAACTTTGCTGAATGTGTGCTTGCTTGGTATTCCAGGAGCACAGTGGACAGGTATTGTGACCACTATTGCTATGGAGATGCTACGCTCTAACAAAGTGGATGCAGTCATTTGTGTCCAAAGGTATTTTTATTCAAGTAAACTAGAGATGCTACACTCTAACAAAGAGGATGCAGTCATTTCTGTCTAAAGCTATTTTATTTAAGTAAAGTAAAAGTCTCAAGATGGCCAAAGGATTGATGCTATTGGTATGCAGTTGTTGCACATGAAGTATTATGGTTTGTGGAACCTTCACATTTCTCATTTCCATTTGTTGGTTCATCAAGGAGCTTGTGTAGTTTATGACAATTTTACTCTCTGCAGTGATCCAGAAGACAGGTTTATGCCACAGCCAGTGGTTGCTAGGTAAGTTAATGTAACAAGATATTTTCTTTAAACAAATGTTTCAGATGAAATAATTCAAGCTGAAGTATTGAATATTGTAGAAAATGGTTCATATATAATTGAAAACTAAATCTACCCTTGTTAGAAAAACAATCAAAACAATCACAGAAAATGACTGCTAAAGATTATAACAATAATGAATTAGTTAGAAGTATTGAAATATCCATGCTATCGAATGTTGTAGTCTTTTAGATAAGTATATTAATGTCTATGAGCAACCAAAAGTAGGTCAATGGGCTCCAGTATACATCAGTCAACAGTAGAAAGTTGTACATACTAGGAAAGCAAAATAAAGGAACAAAAGCACTAAAAATAAAATGAAGTAGTGCAAGATTAACACAAGTGGTTAAGAAACCAATACAAATAGCCATGTGAGGGGAACAAAATCCACAAAAAGCAAGGGTTGATGAAGAATGGAAGTATTTCATCAAATATCAAATATTTAGACTTTGAACTTTACAATTTTGGTGTGTTTTTAATATTTTAAAGGAAGTACTGTTCTGTATCTGATTTCTTGTGGTCCATAACTGATACTTATTATTTGATGCTTGTGGTAGGACCCCAGAGGAAGTTTTGGCAGCAAAAGGGGTGAAGCCGACATTGTCACCTAATTTGAATACACTAGCTGTTGTTGAGGTAATTTTCTCTTGATTGAATGTGTCAAAGAGCAATGTGAATGTTTGAGCACTAACTTTACAGCCTGTGCCAACAAATTCCTGTTTTTCTATTTTTTCAAATAGTTGGTTTGTCTACAATGAAAGACAATTATGGTTTCTGAGAGGGGTTTTGACTACGTTATACAGTTTGCTTCAGTTAATGCCAAATAGGAGATTCAAAGAAACTTTATGTGGGAAAGTAATATAAAGAAAACATGAGATAAAGCTACTGGGTTGTAAGTATCTTATCCCAGGTTTCAGTTTAGGAATTTCCAATGCGAATAAAACTGTGTTGTTGGGTTTGGCATTGAGAGCCCGGATGCGGGTCCGGATTCAAGCTCGGTTTGGTTCTGTTCCCATTGTGGCTCTGGGTTCATGTTAGGTTCCAGTCAGCCATCAACAAAGCATGGCAGTCAAAAATTTGGTGTAGTATTATGTTTTGTGGGCAATCAACATTGGCTTTGCTGATCTTTGCTCTCATAATCCACAGGACATATCATTACCAAGGCATATGGAAAAAGAGGACAATAACTATTCTCAGCGTCCAAAGAAGCAAGGGTTTATAAAAGTTTAATTTTATTGAATATTTCCTTTTTATTTATAATTTCTTTTGCTTATTATATTATCTGCTTTTCCATTCTGTTTTATTTTTTGAAATGCAATATTAGCTTGTAGAGATTTGATTCAGCTCACACACAATTGTCTTGAGACTTGTGAGGTTGGAAGATATATGATGGATTTGACTCCATGATAAAAATAGTAAGGGGTATAATAATAGGTAAGGAGAAAGACACCCAAAAGCATTTTTCAAATATTTGCCAAAAGTAATAGTTGAATGGTGGAACAGGATGACCAACCCCTTGCATCTCCTATCATTTGATTTGATGCCTAATTAGTATAGCACAAAGAAACTTTCTTCGAGTAGGAGAGGTCAATTATATAGAGATGTTAAATTAGGGAAGGGTACAAGATAGCATTCCCTGGATTCTTCTATGATCTAGATGTAGAGGACATAGTCATTGGCGAGTTTGAGAATTTTATAGCTTTAATGGGTGACACGCATAGGACTCATTGAGAATTACAAGAATGATGCTCATACATGGTCTACATTAATGGGAAAGATTTGTTTACCGACAACCTTTTGCCATCGAAGTTCTATAATAGGTGTGCATTTTGTTATTTTTTTAAATTTGTTACTTTTATTTGGAAACTATGATTCAAAATTTTTATTGAGTTTTCCTTGAACCTCAACACATTGTGATTTCTCTTCAACTGAGCGAATTCAATTAAAAATTCCTATATCCACTTTCTTAAGAACAACTAGTTGGTTGTAAAAAAGACTAAGGAGTTGATGTATGTGCATTCCAACTTTTTCCTCCACTTGCACAAACAAGTTAAGTGCAAGGAGGGAGTGATGAGGCATTGAGATGGAGCCCTGATATATCTTGAATAGGATGCTTTTGTTGGATAAATTTTCTTAGTGTCAATTGTGGTGAGGGGCACAAGGCTGATACGCATGATTTTCTTAGTGGAGCTAGTGGGAGTAGTACTGAGATTGTTTGGGGTTATTATTAATCTCAGCCAGTTGATGCTGTCAATGAAGAGCAATATTATGATTATTGATTTGTATTGCATTTTCCACATGTAGTTGCACTATTGTAAAGATTAAACCATTTTGATTTATTTTTGGTATTATGATTTGATAATAGATATTGAATTATCATTACGAATGGTGTTCTCAATTCTCTATATAATGTTGTGTTTGTGTTTAAATTTAACCCTTTCAAGAAAACTACAAATGGAACATCATGTAAGGATGTACCTTTCTTTGAAATTGAATGGGAAGATTCCTTTTGAAGAGTGAATGAAGTGATAATATTCCATTACATGAAAAATTAATACAAACCTAGAACTAGCAAGGTATTTTTGAGCGTGCAATTAAAAACAAGTTTAATGGAACCTTTTTTTTGTTCTTAGGCTAGGGCACATGGTTATTTAACACTTTTGCACAAGTAAAGGGCTTATGGATATTTTCCTAACCTGGAAAATTGGGTTTATGATTTCTGGCTCATATGGAAAACCTGAACAATAGTGAATGCTCACACTTTTTAGCTAAAGATAAAAATTGAGAAATGGGAGTACAACATAGATTGAATTGAATTAAATACATAGTTTCGTAAATTGAACTAAGAAATTGCATACATGGCCACAACCATAGTTGGAAAACTCGCCAAAGCCAAAAACTCGCCAAGGCTTGAAAAAAAATTCGGGAAAAACTCAGTTAGTTTTCGGCAAAAACTCGGCAAAACCTCGGTTACTTAAAATTGCTTAAATATAATTAGAAATGCATTTGTTTTGCAAAATTCAATGAGAAGATTCATCCACTGAGTCAATCAATGAGAACATAAAAGAAACAAGCTGAGTCTAGATATATTTAAATGCAAAGTGAGTACAAAATCGCATTCTCATGAGGAATGTTGATGGCTGGAAGCCTAGAAGCAAAATAGTAAATAGTTTCTGTAAAACTAAAAGTAAATACATTATTACAATTACATCTTCCTCTTCCCAGCTCTAGAAAAAAATAAGGGAGAGGTAGAACTAGAGTGTCTAGTCCTAGAAGCCTGCATTGGGCGTGACTATGCCTCCTTGCTCATTATCTCTGATGATGCATGTAGTTCGTTCTCCATTCTGGATGTAGCTCCTCCTGGCACTGGCAATGAGTCCTCATCCGACTCATCGTCCTCAATGTCATCCATTGTGAAACCAAATACCCCTCCCTCCTCCTCCATAGCCTACCTCTCCAATTCAGTGATGTCATCCTCTGTAAAAAATGGAGGCTTCTCCTGTGTTGTCCAATCATTGTAAGGATCTATATCGTCTAAATCAATTGGACCAACTTTTGCTTCCTGTGCCTTCCTTATGCGCAACCTAAGATTATATTGCACAAAGACAAGGTCATTGAGGCGTTTTTGAGCTAACTTGTTCCTCTTCTTCGTGTGGATGGCCTCAAACAAGCTCCAATTGCGCTCACAATTGGATGAACTACAAGGATGGCATAAGATTCTGAGGGCAATATTTTTGAGATTTGAGGTATTTCCACCTCAACTTTGCCACCAAGCATCTGCAAAATAAAATATTGAAAAGTTAGAAAGCAAAGAGAAAAAAAAAAACATATTTTATCAATTTATCAATTACTTTAGACCCCAAAATCCATATGGCAAATGTTATACCTGGGGTTTGAGTAGCCCTTCCTCTCTTTGCCATCTCTAAAGTGAATAGATTACCCTTTGCTTCCACATAGTTTTGGAGTTCGTCCACAACGAGTTCTCTCTCCTCAACCTTAGGTATCATCCTTTGAATGCATGCAATGAGGCTCTCCTTGACCTCTCCATTAGGATCTGAATAAGAATCATCGAACCTAAAACGTGGGTTGAGGAAGTACCCTGCTGCATGAATGGGTTGGTGGAGCTGATTGTTCCACCTCCTATCAATAATTTTCCAAATGGGATCAAATTTGAGTCTATCCCCGTTGTAGTAATTTTTAATAGACTCTTTGGCCCTATCCTGGGCCTCATAAAGATACCCCATTGGGGTTTGATCCCCATGTACCAAGCACATAACTCTAACCAGGGGCTCAGACACCTGCAATTGAAAAATACAAATTAATAATTACAAAAAGATTAATTAATGAAGTTAGTAAGTTACAAATTAATAATGAGAAACTTGAATCAAGAATAATTAAACATTCAAGTTTTAAAGTTACCTTCACAATCTCTGCAGCCTTTTATGCAAAATGGTTGTTGAAGACTATGCATGTGACAACCTCTCCTTCAGCCTTCTTTGAATAAGGTGAGTCTAGCCATGCTTGACTCACAAACATTTGTTTCAAAGAAGCCAATGCACCAATATGCTTTGCAATGTCAAGAAAATCGTTGCAAATCTTGTGACATTGGTTCTCACCAAATCTCTCCCATGAGTGTGGTCTCTCATCAAATGTAGAACCCAAGGGTGATTGTAAATATACTTTGTGATCCGCCTTGCATTTTCCACAATTTATGTCACCCAATCAAGTTATCCTATGTCCTTTAAAAGAAGGTCTAGGACATGTGCTGCACAAGGTGTCCAAAAAAGAGTGGGGTACCTTTCTTGGAGGATTTTACCTACAATTGCACACATTTATATTAATTATATCAAAAAGTGCAATTGATCTTTCATCTTCTATTACTTGCTTAAATACTATTCAATTGACATAGTAGAAAGGGAAGTTGAAGAGTGGGGTGCCTTTGTTGGAGGATTTTACCTGCTGACACTTATGCTACTGCATTATCTGTGATGGTTTGCACCACATTCTCTATACCCACCTCCATGACAATGAGCTCCAACAATCCAGCCAATGTATTTGCATTTTTCACCTTATTGGATGCACCAACTGATTTCAAGAACACCACATTGTCCTTGGAAGCAACCAAAAAATTGATAATGGTGTTGTTTTTTCCATCTGTCCACCCATCAGAAAGAATGGTGCAACCATATTTTTCTCCATTCTTTTTTTGGTCCACCACTTTTGCCCTATCAACCACATTTGTGAGCAATCTACAAGAACAAAGTGAAATTAGGTCTTAGTACACAATTTTGATTTAATAAACAAGAAAAACAATTAAAATTTAAAAATGAAATTGAGTGGACTATTTACTAGCCTCCCACCCGAGTCCTTGTGAGAAGGGGCCTTGTACCCTTTTCCTGAAACTGTCATTGCGGTCACCAAATTTTGCCAATAAGGACTCTCTACCACATATAATGAGATGTTGTTGAAGTACCAAAAGTCAGCACATGCAATGTCTGTATTCTGATGTGCCTCCTTATTCCATCCAGTGGCCTCTAATGATGGTTGTGCTCCAGGTGTGTTCTCGGACACAAAATAAGTGCCTATAGGTTGTGTCCCACTCCTTGATGGTGATGCAACATCAGGTACTCTACTAGAAGAAGCAAAAGCGGTAAAAGAGGGGGTGCTCTCTTTGCGGATACGCGGGCCACGCCAAGAGCCCACTATGCTCTGAAGTGCCGCTTCTTCTTCAATGTTAATTGAAGCACCTTGAGATTCAGCTATGGCTACCCTCATAGCTAATTTTGTCCTCTCCCTTCGCAATTTTTTTTCTTCCCCAGCTGCAAGTATGGCATTAACAAATCTTTTTCTCTTCTATGGTTTTATCAGATTTCCTAGTATCATGCTTATTAATGCCTGAAAGGTGGTATTTGAGGCAGTTTATGCCTCCATGAATTAGTTTCACATTTTATGCAAATCACCATCCCGGGGTCCGGTCCTTCATAGGCATACCTCCATGTCTTATCTCTAGTACCTTTAGGACGGGTGCCCATATATCCATAAGGGCATGGTTCTAGTGGCCAATCATTCCCTCAAGTTGCCATGATGAATTAATGGTTAACTGTTGACCTACACAGAAAGTGAAAAAACAAAATTAATATTTTAGTTAAACAATTAAGCAAACTATCTAAATTGGTTTCAATAATTTTAGACATCATTTGAAGTTAAAAACAATTTAAAAAAACTACTATGGTTTGATTTTTTTAAAAAAACTACTCTTCAAAAAATTAGTGAAAGATTCAAATAAAACTTGTCAAAAACTAGTGTTGAAATCTTGTTCTAATGACTCAAAATCATTTTTAACTTCTTAGGAATGATTTTGTATTCATCTAGATGCAACAAAAAATAAATAGAATGTTTTAAAAAAACATAGAAAAAAAATCAGAAAACCTTCCTGGGAGTCTGATTTTCTTAAAAAATTGCTTGAAAGCCGCTTGAAATCCACATAAATCCACTTATAATCGATTGAAATCAGTATCCAAATAGAAGGAATAAAATCATAACAATGAACTGACTGTGCCGTTTTTTTGCTTTTAGCGCTGATATTCTAACACGACCTAGTTTTTTTCACGGACTTGCTGAGTTTCTGAGAAAAACTCTCAAAAACTCGGCTTGTTTGTCTGGCGAGTATAAGTCTTAAAAACTCGCGGGCTAGAAAAACTTGGCGAGTTTTAAAAACTCGTCGAGTATTTTGCGAGCCTGCCAACTTTGGCCACAACCATCAAATTTAAGGAAATCTGCAATGCATAGCTTGCATGTAATTCAATTTTTTCAAAGCGCATATACACAAAATTTTAAAGAAAACTTTGAACAACAATCTTAGTAGCAACATATAAAATTATTATTAGCAATCTAAGTGCCAATAACACTTACTTAAAAAGCATACTAAAGTTTCTATGCTATCAATGGTTTGCCTGCGTAAAAAGCAATTATTAAATACAAAATTGTCTTAAAATACATCATATCTAAAATAAGAAATCTCGAAATAGGATGTTCCTTGGCTTCTTTCATATGAAAGAATGCTATTTGAGCAAGTCTTCTTGTTTTTAAGTTTTGTATCTTTCATGAAGCATGGTTTGATGCCTTCATGAACACTTTTGACATGTTTTCACTTTGAAACTTGTTCTTAATGCCGTAAATGCGTACTTTACTGCTTATATGGCAATTTTCCATGTTTTGAGATTTAGGATTTTGTCAACTCTCTAGGCATGTGCTTTGGCACTTATGAGCAACTTTTGAATGTTTTGTACTTACGCATCAACATTTGGGTCATGATGCATGCATGTAGAGCCTCAAATGTACTTTTTCATGTTCAAAATTGACTTTAAGGGGCTTGCGTGTGCTTCTCATGACTTGTGCAACCTCTTTCAACTCGAAATCCTAAAAAAATATCAATCGTTTGTCTATGCATCTTTAGTATCTTTCCTAGGTAGACTCCTCATGGCTTATGCACCTCTTTTCAACTTGAAGTCATGAAAATTTGTTTATCCTTTGTCTTGGAGCTCTAATGAAAATTCTTTGCCTTGGAGCTTGTAGTTGGTAGTCTTGCCGAAGTTTTGCAATAAACATGTTAATAAATAATTAGTTGGTAATGTAATGTTATTTCCTTTTGATTTGTTTTGAAATAAAGTTCATATCTTTCATCCATGTTCTTCTGATTATAACTTTCTTTCTAGTATTATTGTATGCTATGTTTTGTACATTGTTTACTTTGCGTAACCAAGGAGTTCCCTTCGGGACTAAACATTTTGGCACCATTTCTATACGAAGCCTGGAGATCTAAACCGTGTAGGAGAATGGGTAAATGGTATGGCAGTGTAATGGGCCGACCATAAACAATTGAAAGGCTTTGAATCAAAAGAAGAAGAAATCACGCAGAGGAAGAGTTAACACATGACCTTATATACTTGGGATTTTCCATCAACTTGTATGTTTGCAAGAAAGCCTTCCACTGAGGGGTCCTTGAGAGCAATGTTCGAGAAAGGTTAAGGGTGAACACAAACATTGAGCATCTCCTAGCAACATTGCCACGATTGCTTGCACATAATCTAATAACCCTTCGAGATCTTCAAGAAGAGATAGACCAAGAATTGTATTAGCAACAAATACTACAACAGTACGAAGAAAGGAGTCTGAGGGAGGAGGAAGAGCGTGATACAAGAAGATGTCGTACCTCCAGTAATTCCAACAATTAATGCCCTTTTTGCCAAACAAAGACAGAAGAAGATGTATTGTGCATACTCAAGAAGAGAGAGAAGGAGAAGCATCAGTGAGAAGTCTCTCCGAATTAGGTAACAAAGTGAAAGGTGACGACAATTATAGAGACTTGTCGAGGAACCTGAAAGCCCACCATGAAGCAAGAGTTGAAGGTTTAGCCAAAGCCAGAGTCAAGAGAGGCGGAAGTCACTTGGTGGGGAAGACAACACGATGTACGTGGCGTGAGTAGGAGGAGATTGTCAAAAACCTATCACTCCCTAACGAGGTAGAAGATCTTATCGACAAGGAGGCAAATAGTCCATCCATACAAGTAGTGTTAGACGAAGAAGTATCATACTGTAATGTCCCCATTTTCATGAGCATAAGAGTTCGAGGGATTAGCCCCTCGTAGGCTAATTATTGTGGATAGAGGGTCTTCTGAGGCAGAGGCTTCCAAAATTCAGTATGTTCCAGTTTGCTCTTTGTTTGGTTCAGATTGGACTTCGTTTGGGCTTAGTTTCATATACTTACTATTTATAGTAAGCTAGAGGTTGATCGAGAAGGGCCCTTTCTATTTTTAGTAAGGCATTCATATGGACAAAGGATGCAGTGGGTTACCTCCTGGTCCTGGCAAAATCGAGAAATAATGAGTATTTGTGGAGTTATGACATTTTAATTATTAATAAAGTAATACTTTATTCATAATTAATTAAAAGTGCACATCATTAAATGTTATTTGACTTTATTGTTAAAAGGGTTTATTTAATGATTATAAAGTCAAATTATAAAGTGCACATGAGGAATAATGTTAAGTGCCAATTTAAAGGGAGTTATAAGTGATTATTAAGATATACTTTATATTATTTTGTTGTGCACCAAATGGAGAGAAATATAATAAATTATTATATTTCAAACTTTGCAAGAAAAGAACATATGTTCTTTGAGTTATACGAAGTGTAAGCTTGAATCTTCAAGCTCAATTGGTATTTGGAGATTTATAAATACCTTCAAAGGGAAAAATGGACTCACCCTCTTGTGCATTTTTGACATTGTGAAATTGGTGTTGTAAGTTGAAAACCAAGGGTTTTCAGTTTTCTTCATGCTTGTAGAATTGTAAATTCTACTAAGTGTTTGCACTTTGAATTGGTTGATCTCTGCCAGTGAATTGTGCCAACGCTAATCTCATCTAGAGATTAAGAGTGTGCTTAAGTGGAGGCCGAATTGTGAGGAAGATCCAGCGCTACATATCAGTATCAATTTTGCATTGTGCTGGGCATGTTATTTAATGCAGATTGCTGCCATTAGAGGCCAACATTTGGAGTTTAGGGTAGCCGCTCTTCATTTGCAGGCAGCAGTCATTAATCCAAGGGTTGCATACTAAATTTTGGGCAGTGTGTATGATTTGGGGCATGTTTCTGCTATTGAATGTGACCAAACTGAATTACATGCTGTGACGTCACTTAAGGGCATCAACAGAGGGCTGTGATATTATTTTGGTTGACTATGACCGCATATGAATCAGTTCCATGTTCCATAATTTGTTTACAAATAAATTTGATGCATAAGATTAGATTGTAAACATCTGCAATAATGAACTATGAACTTCAAATACAATAATGATATACTTCTTTTCTAGAGAATACTTGATATGGATCTCTATTGTAACTTGTAATAATACTAGTTGAGTTCTGTATTTTCCAAGATACTCTTTCAATGTGTATATATATGATATAATGGGACATGTCTCCCGTAGGGACATACCTCTACATGAACTTTGTTCATGTAGAGACATGTCTCTATTTGAGACATTTCTCTTGATAATTATTTTAATCATTCATTTGTTACCGATAACATATACCATTGAATCTAATCGATAATGATCGATTTACAACTTAATAACGATGATGCAAGATAGTCGATATAGTAATCGACTCACATATAATATATGAGAGCGGCAATCGATATAGGTATCGACTGTGATCATCATAGTGTTCATAATATATATATTGATACCAATGATGTGTATGGCCGATATTGGTTATCCGCTGTGATAACCACAATCCTGGTTGACTATGATCATCACAGTCGATACCGACTATGCCTTTGTTGATTCTTGGATTTCCATTTATTGTTGGTTTCATTGATTATTAAGTTGATTCTCATAATTGACATTATAGTCGATGTCACACATGACCTCTTGTTTAGTGTATTATCATCATTATATATATATATACATATATGACAATTATTTATGTGTATATATATACATAATATATGTATATGTATAATATATCTCTCATATATATATTATGTATATATAATATATATGTCATCTCAATGATTGTCATCAATATTAATAATGCTTCATGATAATAGAGAAGGATAAATATCAAATGTTGCTTCTTCTTGAATGCAGTCGGTGATCAGATTTGGAATAGAGGAAATTTTAATTTTTCTATCTTATTTAGTTGATGTATATATAGTGAAACTACAGTGTACTAGTGTTAGAATAATATTCTAACTTCTATGAGATTGCCTAAATGTCATGTCCCCTTTCTAGAGACATGTTCTTTCATGACGGATTTGCCTATCATTGACTCTCGTAGGCAAATGGTTTGGAGAGAGAGTCATTTTGCAGATCTGATGGTCATATTTGCTCTTGAAGAAGTGATTAAGAGATTATATTTTATTATTTTGTGTTAGCGGGGCCCACTTGTTATAA
>MU224172.1:221713-256368 GCA_018584345.1 Thuja plicata
CAAACAATAAACACATTGAAACACATCATTGCAAGCAAAACGTTTCAGTGCATGCCAACTGTTTGACGAATTGCCACAGTTCAGATTTGGGGTGTTTTAGTGATCCTATTGGTGAGGGTCATTACACTAAATGATGACAATGTAGATCTAATAGAAAACTATGAACTTCAAATACAATAATGTTATACTTCTTTTCTAGAGAATCCTTGATATGGATCTCTATTGTAACTTGTAATAATACTAGTCGATTTCTGTATTTTCCAAGTTACTCTTTCAGTGTGTATATATATGATATAATGGGACATGTCTCTCGTAGGGACATGCCTCTACATGAACTTTTTTCATGTAGAGACATGTCTCTACGTGGGACATTTCTCTTGATAATTATTTTAATCATTCATTTGTTACCGATAACATATACCATTGAATCTAATCGATAATGATCGATTTACAACTTAATAACGATGATGCAAGATAGTCGATATAGTAATCGACTCACATATAATATATGAGAGCGGCAATCGATATAGGTATCGACTGTGATAACCATTGTCGATACCGACTGTGATCATCACAGTTGATACCAATATCGATGTTCATAATATATATATTTATACCAATGATGTTTATGGCCGATAGTGGTTATTGGCTGTGATAACCACAATCCAGGTTGACTGTGATCATCACAGTCGATACCGACTATGCCTTTATTGTTTCTTGCATTTCCATTTATTGTTGGTTTCATTGATTATTAAGTTGATTCTCATAATTGACATTATAGTTGATGTCACACATGAACTCTTGTTTAGTGTATTATCATCATTATATATATATATATATATATATATATATATGACAAGTATTTATAAGTATATGTGTATATATATAATATACGTATATGTATAATATATCTCTCATATATATACATAAATATATATAAATATTATGTATATATAATATATGTCATCTCAATGATTTTCATCAATATTAATAATGCTTCATGATAATAGAGGAGGATAGATATCAAATGTTTAAGGCTGATAGGCCACTCAAACATTTGATTTCATCGATTGGAATTATTTGATTGAAGCTACAATTATTAACATGCACATGCAGTGCTCCCAGAAAAACCCGTTTTTGGTTTCTCTCTTCATTTTTAAGAGCTGATTTTACTCAAAATCAGTTACTCTTTGCTGCTCCAAAGCTTTCCAGTTATATTCTCACTTGGGCACTTCTAAAACAACATCTTTGAACAAAATAAATTCTCTATGGATCCATCTTATGATTATGTACTATTTTGGGATTTCCATGTAACATTTGCCCACGCACACGTGCTTGCCATGTTAGGCGAATCTATTGTGTCCAAAGGAAAAGAAATGAAAAACATGAAGTATCAGTATGATAAAACTTCAAACTCCATTCCTCCTTCGCAGGTTACTTCATACTGTGATGAGATCCGAGATACTGAGCTTGTTCATTTGGACATGGAAAACTTTTTGGAAAGAGTTGAAGCAGCTGCAACAAAGGACATGCGCAGCATCAAGCAAAGTTTTATCCACATGGTGTCGACTTTCCCCCTTTCTGTCCTAGAACCAGAGTTCGTCTCAACATGTGCTAGGAGTTTTGATTTCAATTCCAGAACCATCAGGGACCAAGACGGGAATACCATTGTGAGTCTGGATCTGGACACCATAGATCGAATTTTCAAAGTACCATCCACTCTTGTTGTCATTAACATATCAAAAGAAAAGGCTTTGGCAAGATGGGATGAAGATGAGCATTACTGCATAAAGTATGTTAAATTATAATTGGCTGATTAATAGGAGACTCAATCTTTCCAGATGGCCAAAGAGTATGCATCGTTCATAATTCAAAGAAGAAATTCATGATCTCATTACAGTGCTCAGCAGGATTGCAGGGCTCAAGGAATCCAATATCTTCGAGCCTTGGATGTATAGGTTCATACAAGTTATAATTAGGTCCAAACAAAAGATATTCTGGGGAGAAATGATTAGTGATATCTTGTGCGAGCAGTTGTCTCAAGTTTCTTCTACTTGTACATTCTATATGAACTCGTACTTGGTAGATATTGCTACTGCCCTTGGATCATTTTCTGGGCTCTCCACCAGAGGAGATAGGACACTTGTGCCTGTATGGGAGTACTATGATCAGTTGCCTCTGAAATCCCGCCAGGTGCATTACAGGAGGGTGTAGGATGCATTCATTGGATATTTCATGTGTCTCTTCGATAAGGAGCTTCCTAAGAAGCGAGTTTCAGATGAAGCATGGAGTAAAGTGAATGAGTATGGCTGTCTTTTCCTACGATTCCCCAACTTCATGTACTTGAGAGTTGGTTATTTTTAAGATGAACCATATACCTTGCCAAGGTATTCCACTGATAAGATCATCCTAATGGAGCTAGCAAGGCAACTTATGGTAGTGCAAGCATATCAATCTACACTACATAGGCTAGGAGTGGTGATTTCTTCACGAAATGCACTCAAGATTGGTGGGTACTCCTTAGACACAGTGCCAAAAGCGAAGAACATGGAGTTTGAACTTTAGGGAATTACTCTCAAAAGGTGTGTGGTAAGGAGTTGTTTTGATTGGAGGGGTCTAAATGATAAAATGAGGAGGCAGTTTGTGCACGTGCATCGCCTTGAGGACCTTTGGATCGACTTACGCACATAGGTGGACATCTGGAAGCTAGACTACTGCAGAATAACTATCAAACAGATAGTTGACTTCAACCTTGTAGGGATTCCTGATGGGGTTGAAGATGATGGAGATATTCTTGACCCAGACTATGTACGACATCATGTGGAGAGTCTACCAATTCTACCACCTTCGTGGTCATTAAAGGGAAGTATGTCCATTTGGGACAGGTTCTAGTCTATTGTGGCCAACACGAATATCTGGCTAAAAAGAAGAGGTCTCAAGACCATAAACATCAAGCCAGGTAAAGGTTTTGATCCTGCTGGTCCAATCGGGATAAGATCCGATATCAGAGGTAAAGGGAAAGATGGTACTTCTACAGTAGATGACCCAGTTCCATCACTTCTGAAACTTACCATCAAAGGGGGCAAGGCAACTGGTAGGGTTCTAGAGATAAAGGTTGCAGAGCCTGAAAGGATCCTCATTGGATCCAAGGAAGATGAAATGCAAGAGCTTGTGACTAGGGAACCGATTACAGAGAAGCCTCATTCCAAAGATATCTCAGTCATGACGGTGATCCCGGATTCTTCACAAGCGTCAGATGAGTCTCTTGATTCTCCACTGAATACAGACGTGGACTCATTTTCCACAGTGCATGTTTCTTCAATAGATCCGGTTGGGATTACGCCCGCTTTGCGTATCTCCTCTGTTGCTCCTGCATTTACACCGGAAGACCAATATGGCAGTTTTGAGAATGTGTTTGACACATTCTACTTTCCCTTCCGTGTCTGTTCCACCTTTGAGATTATTGGATACTACTACTCAGTTTGAGCAATTCATGACATGGGTTACACAGAGTAGTCCTACACCAGTTGCCATTCAGACATAAACCCCCCTTACAGTTGCTACCATTACACAATCCGAGGCAGTCACTACATTTGCAGCAACAACAACATCTAGTACATCTTTTTTCTCCTTACCTCCATGGTTCAACTCCATTACGTAGAAAAGGAAGAAAGAGGAGATTTCACCTGAGAACTTTGATGTCAGAATAGTCAACAAGGCAAAAACTACAAAGAACAAAAAAGCAAAGACAGTTGCTAAAGTTACAGTGGACGAGAATGACATCAAATATGCTGATGTAGCTGAGCCCATTACTGCCAAACCAATTGACGAAATGCAATCCACCGATTACAAGTTCTCCAGGGTTGAACTTGGTAAGCAAACACGATTAGGTTGCCAATAGGATGCACAGGATGGAGTTGCTTCACTCACACTGCTGGATGACAAATTATGGGAAAAGAAGAATAGGTTGAAAGAGGAAAATGCACGTCTTCTTGAGATCATTGAAATGATGAAGAATTCCTCTCAGAAGGTTGATCCTATTTCCACATCCTTTCCTGAGCACACTGATCGCATGGAATAGAAGGTCAAGGCTATTGATGGCTGGTGTAGTCGCGTAGAATCTCAAGGTGAGCAAGTAGATCGTGATGCCTATCGAATATTGCAGCATGAAAGTGACGTAATTGTCCAGATTAATGAGCTCCATATGTCATTCAACCAACATCTGGGGATTCTTGATGGAGATTTAAGTGTTTGGAGGAGCATGACATAAATCGATAGGGATATTTTATGTGAGGGTGAGATCATCTCTTCTGGTAGTATGTATTATGATTGTTTGAACTTGATGGCCAACAAGGAAAGAGTTATGCAAGAACTCGTGGTTGAGATTAAGGCGGCAATAGATGGTCTTAATAATCAAGAACATGTGATTAGTGAGCATTTTCGAAAACTAACATGCAAGATTATCACTGAAAATGGTGGATTGATCAAATATGAAGATGTTCTGATAGAATTCACAAGAGTTATTCGTACACAGCTTGAGGTGGATGATTTTAATTTCAGCATGATTGATACATTAACAGGCTATAAGACTTCATTGAATTGTCTACAGAGTAGATTAACGAAATATAATTTGGTTGTCTCTGAGGGTGCAAACACCATCCGAAAGGTGACTTATTGTAGAGCGTACGGATGAATTAGATTCAACAATTATACGTGAGTCTATAGAAGTTAGAGGAGTTTGTTGGCACTCTTTGAAGGCACTTCTCAATCATTCTGGGCACTTCCTCTTTCTTTATGCTTTCGTAGGAATAGTGTAGTTTTGTGACAAATTACATGTAAGACAGGAACTCAATGTAAATGCAGAAGAACATTTACTTGCATCATGGTTTAATGTAATTATGTTGCAAGTGCTTTAAGCCTTGCATCATTGAATAAGTCAAAGTTAGTTAGTTAGTTAAGGATAAGCATTGAATAAGTCAAGATGGTTAAGAGTTTCCCCTTTCCTCTCCACCTTTCCCTCTCCTCTTTTCCTATATAAAGGAGTGAGACCTATTGTGTTTTCATCTTTTGGTGTGTGCAAGAAAGCTATACTTGAATCTCTTGTATTTGAAAAACTTTGAGTTTCATTGTGCAAAGTGATTGAATTGAATAGAAAGAACAAAGATTCACGAACTTTGTGTTGTTAATTTGGAAATCAATGAGTGTATTCTTATGTTGCATTTGTTGATCCATTCTAAAATCAATTGATAGTTATCTTGTGTGTATTATTTGAGCGCTTTAATTCAAGTGTTTTTGAAGACTTTGCGCTTCATGAATAAGGATTAATATAGATAGAAGTGGCTGTAATAACTTAAAGCTGAAGACTTTGGGCTTCAGTGATAAGCGTCTTTGTTAAGAAAGAGGATATTTGGTGAAAGACTTTGTGCTTTCCTGGTTATTCTATTTTCAAAATCATCTTTCGAAGTAAGTACAAGAGACTTTGTGTTCCTATATTTGTTTCAATTTAGTATAAGTAAACTGTTGTCTTAAGTGTTGTTCTTATGTTAACCCTTAAGCCACCAATATTACCGTAGCAATAGGAATTGTTTGTATTTCAGTTCAGTTTTTGTTGAAGCCACCCGCGATAAGAAGGGAGCCTCCCGTATTGCTTAGAGGAGAAAGAAATTTCACACACTGCTGTCTAAAGTTCCAATTTTGCCAAGTTTTAGTCTTAGTTACTTGCAAAATTTTTAGCGAACATTATTTAATGCAGATCGCTCCCGTTAGAGGCCAGCGTTTAGAGTTTAAGGCAGCTGCTCTTCATTTGCAGGCAACAATCAGTAATCTAGTGACTGTGCTCTAAATTCCGGGCAGCGTATGTAGGATTTGGGGCATGTTTGTGCTATTTAATGTGACCAAACTGAATTACATGCTGTGATGTCACTTAAGGGCATCAACAAAGGGCTGTGATATTATTTTGGTTGACTATGACTGCATACGAATTAGTTCCAAGTTCCATAATTTGCTTACAAATAAATTTGATGCATAAGATTAGCTTGTAAACATCTGCAATTGATTAGCAAATTAAGTTAGTGTGCTTGGTTGTGTTAAGGATGCAAGACAAATGTTTGATGAAATAACTATGAGGGTTTAATAACTATATCTAGTTTATTGTATTTCATGCAGCATGTTTGACAAAATGACACTGCTGTGTGAGTGTCTTTTCAAAATGTTATGACTTTGTAATGACAGCAGTTGAATGTTTGATTCATGCAAAGTGTTTGTCATAATGCCAATATAGAGTGAATGATCAATTTCAGAATATTATTGCCATGAACTCATAGCGATATTTGATTGTCTTAGTATTGCAAGTGTTTGATAAAATGTTTGAGTAGAATTAAGGTATAATCTTGGTTATTGGGAACATATGCCATGTGTTTGACTATATTCTTTGAGTCTGAAATCAACAAGTAAGATCACATTTTAGCAAGGGTGAAGTTAGAACCTGTAGGGGTTCTTACAGATACCGACTCCACAGAGATTAGCCTGTCAACACACTTTGCACATGACGAAGACAATGAAGAGAGGAAGCTCGAGAGCGAAGTCGCCCAAATATTGTAGAACAATCTGTACAGCATTGAGAACCATAAGACTTCCACGTGGCTGAGAGTGCGAAAGAAGCCTTAGAACGTGGGCAAGAGCGAAGTAGTCCTAGTAGGTCCTTAGTACACGGTAGGTATGGTTTCAGAGTGGTGACGCCCCTGACAAGTCTTGGTTTGGATAGGCAGAAAGTCCCTAAGTTCCATGGGAATGGGTTAGAGGATTTAGTTTAGCATTGCAAGAAATGTGAAAACATATGGTTCGCAAGTGGGCAAGAAAAGAATACTAGCTAAGGGCATTCCCTACCACACTAAAATGAATAGCCATTGATTACTTCTTAGGCTTGGATGAAAAACATAGAACCTTTGGAAAATTTAAAAAAGGCGAGATAGGAAGAATCTAAACTCCTTAGGGATGACAATGAAATTGTTGCTGAATCTATAATACTAAACAAGGAAAGAACGAGAATGTACGATCTTATAATCGTAGGCTGAAGGAGTTGCTTGGCAAGATGGAGGTCCAACTACCTGACAGATTGATTAAACGCTAGTTCATTGAAGGTTTAATCCCCTCATCGAGGAAAAAGATGTAGGTACCCTTGTCCTTGTACATTGATGCTTACAATCAAGAGATGGACATTAAATGTGAAGCTGAAACATTGCGGGGGAAGAAGAGGGTTAGTGATGATGACTAGTAGCAACAATGATCGAAAATCGTACAAGCCCTTCGATAGGATATGCTGCGCATGTGGAGGGAATTGAAGTCGGAGAAATAAAGCGCAAAGGAAAACAAAAGTATGGTGCATCCACGGTAAGGTAGAAGGTCACACAAACTACCTGTCCAAGTCAAGGAATGCTTGGACAACCTAAAGACAATAAGCATGCAAGTGCTCTTTGCACAAGAGAAATAGGCAACCCCACTGTCCATGTTGATGTTTATAGCTTTGATCAGATAAAATGATCATAATATTATGAGAAAATAAATAACTGATATATTAATATATATATGATAATAATGGCCATTACTACTATATATATTAATATACATATTTATCATTATCTCTTTGTAATATTGAATTAAATAAACATCATTGAATTGATAATATTGTTAAAACAATATGAAATAATATTATTCTACATTATATATGCATATTAATATATATAATAATAATGATATTATTATATATATCAATATACATATACAATGTATAATGTATATTATAGTTGATAAATTAAACAAATCTTATATTACATACCGAATTGATATCGGTTTAAATGAAATAAATGTAACAACCTTACAAATACCGATTTGCATCAGTTTGTTATTACAAATTGCTTAATACCGAATTGTATCGGTTTCATAGGGATAAGTGCTGCGCACATAATAGTATTATGTGCTGCCCACATAATAATATTATGTGCGTAACACATAATATACTATGTGCGATAAGCCTACATAATGGACTGTGTCATGCAGACTGTTAGCAATGTTTAATATATAGATAATACCGATTAACATTATCGGGTTCTAATTTGTATGTTGAAGAGACATAATTATATAGAGTCATGTCTCCTCAAGGAGACATGCCTCTATATTATTATATCTCCTATATTTATACTCAATTGCTGGTTGATTGAAGATAAGCATATACAATATTTTTGAATGCAAGTCTCATTCATACAACATAATATTAAATATTGATATATTCATATATCTATTACTATATAAGTAATATATATATATATATATATAGTGACTATATATTATATATATATATTGAGACTATTATATATATATTGAATTTATAAAAGAAAATTAAAAGCCATATATTTTGATCTAAAATTTAACAGTCCACACCACCAAAACCACTTGCCAATTCAAATGAATTGCCTAATGGATATCGTAACAATAGGCGACACAATAGAAACAATAATTACAATAGTGACACACGAAGCACAATCCAGTATGATGCAAAAGAAAGACCAATGATCCATCGTCGAAAGTGCAATGAATGGGGTTATTTTGCCCATGACTGCCAAAGCGTCTAAAATAACTCTGGTCTGCTATGTAGTGGTGTGGACCAGGGAACCATGAAGACATCGACTTCCCAAAGAAAATAGGGGTGAGAATGTTGGCCATGGCAACATACAAAGAAAAAAGGCAACATACGAACAAAGATGGAAACATACTTAGATCTCTGTACAGAGAAAGAAAGACCACGGGAAGCCAGAGCTAACATGGAAAGAGCAATGACAAATGAAAGAAGAGCCTTGAGTGAAACCACTAGCATGCCACTATGGTCGGAGTCTAAAAAGAATATAGTGAGATAGGTGTTGCAATCAAAAATCCCTATCAAGGTGATATACCTTCTACAAACCATGCCATAATTAAAAATGACAATTACAAATATAGTCGGTGGCACAATCAACGGGGAGCAAAAGAAGCCGATGGAGGATCCATTACGTGAAGGGGATGTGGCTAGTGACCCCATGTTTTTGGCAGTAAGCATTGAGAGAAAGCCAACTGTCGTGGAGATGGAGATCGTTGGATGAAAATTAACAAACATTATAGTTGATAGAGGCGCGGGAGTCAATGTGCCACCACACGAAACTTGGAAGTGTCTCGGGATGCCGACACTTTGGCCGCTAACCTTTCACATGGTGGGTGCCAACCAACATGACATTAAGTTGTTGGCAACACTCATGGAGCAATAGGTGACAATCGACACACAATACTTCTTCCTCGACTTTGTAATCATCCTACATGAAAATAAGGCGTACGGTGCTCTCTTCAGGTGGTTGGTTTATCTCTGCAAAGGCAAATCACAATTTGAAGTGAAACACTTTATCCATTGCAAGTGAGGATAGAAGTACATTATCTACTTGAGAAATTAGGCGGTAAGTGAAGAATTGGCATCCTCTAACTCGGAATGTGATGAGGGAGATTTTGGGATTGGTGAACTGAGGAAGAAAATGGAACCATATGATGAAGGGGTGCTGAAATTGGAGGATTTCTCCGAGGATGAGACTAGCTCCCTCATTGGCTTGTTTAACTGGCGGATGGAGGATTATGAGGTGTCTTGCTACCTGAATGTAACATGTAGATGTGGGAGATAGATGAAGTCATCGACAGGAGTTTTCCTCCATAATTTGTAGAATATAAAGGAGTAGCATGAGTGCATGAGATCCTTGCTCACCAGTTTGAAAGGGATAAAACCATAAAATATGAGGAGCCCAGTGTAAAGAAGATAAATTTGGGTGATGAAGACAATCCAAAGGTCATTTCAGTTGGTGACAACTGGGACCCCATGCAAAGTGCAAATAATGTGGAATTGCGAGAAATGAAGAGTATTAGTATGCCCAAGAAAGAAATTATTGATAGGGCCAAATGTAAAAAGTGGTTTGAAGTGTCTAAGGGAATAAATTCCCTTAAAGAAAAGAAATGCAAAATTAGAGTGATCAATGAAAATAAGCAGAAATAGAGTGATCAATGAAAATAAGCAAAAATAGAATGGAACTCAGAACTGAATTAATATTAGTACTAGTGCTAATTAAGGGATAAAGCTGATAGATAAGTAGAAATATAGATATATGCATACATTTTCATGTAGTAGAGATATTTGTATTAATTATTAAATACTCATAATACTCTTTCTAATATAAACATAGAATGGAAGACTTGTATTATAGTCTTTTTCTGAATTTAGAGAAACGGATTGCAAAATAGGAATGCCGATCAACCTTTCAAGTTCACGAGACCCAATCACCCCACCCCACGATGAATATTATGCTCATGGGCTAGGGGGCTTCGTGTGTGATTTGGCATGAAATATCGTCAAGGATGCCACCCTGAGATAAATGCATGGTTGTGGGCCAAGGGGCTTCATGTGTCCTTGGGCTTAAGGTCCCATCAACCATGCCACCCATCGGGTGTTAAGTTTCATGGGCTAGGAGGCTTATTAGTGTTCTTGTTCTTGGTCAAGGAGGATGGAGTGCCTCCAAGTTGAACTAAGGGATGGAAGGGCGGCCCACCTTCCATGCTCTCGCAGTACAAGGGCGACCAACCTTGAGATTGCGGTTTGTAAATGTTTCAACGGATTCCTAATGAGACTATTATAAAAACCTACTTTGAAAAGGCAAAATAACTTTTGGATTTCAATTTGGAGTGTGTTTATGGATACCATGGTGTTTCTTAATGATTAGCATGATAGATTATATTATGGCTCATGATTTAATGTCAATTTCTACTGACTAACATTGTGCAGGACCTAGACCAGGTTTTCTCTCATAGAAGGCATTTCAATCATTAAATTTGTATTCTTAAATGTTCCTTATTTCTTATTCTAATTGAATTTGTGGTTTTCAGGAAAAGTATTGTAATATCCCCAAAATGAACATTACAATTGGGATCAGAGCTAGGTCTTGCTAGCCAGTGAGATCAGCGTTAAAGTTATGAGTGTATTAGCTGAAAATAGGGCAAATTATCCCAACAATAACTGAAGATTCGAATTATTAGAGAATATATTATTTCCAGACCTGAAAATACAGTAGTGATTGCTGCATTATTAGTTGGATATCATAAAAATATGTAGTTCCTTTGTCTTATTGCGCAGATTGCTCAGATGAATTCATTTTCCAAAATGTTTCCAACCAAAATCTGGAAAAAATATTGGAATTGTTTGCTGGTATTTTGCCCCACATTGACATTTTGACACAACAGTTAATATAAAGCATATGCACCTTGTGATCAAAAGAATGTGAATTACAATTAGAGCATTTGGCAAAGTTCAAATTATGCTAGATGGGGACACAAACATATAGAAATAACCAAGTTGCCTCGGATTTATGCGAGATGAATTAGTGACAAACTTAGTTATTGATCTGTACTTTTTAGTTTTGCACTGGTGAGTCCAACACTCTACTTACCTATACACCTGAGGTTAAAACTTAGCTGAGAGGTTTCGCAGATTGTTAGATGCCAGATTAATTTGGTGGCCCACAGGTCAGACCTAGTGGCAAGATCAATAACCTCAGGTTTGCACATTTGTGTACAAATGAACTATGCCATATTTTCTACCAGCTTCAGGCTTAGAGTTTTTAGAAACTAATTTAGTTACACCTATTGTTCATTTCATGTCTCGCAGCTGTATCTACAAGGGTTCGTGATGAATTTGTGAAGCAATTGCAGAAAATATTAGCGATTCTTCTTGGTAATGAAGATCCTTGACTTATATTCTTACCAGTACCATTCATTGGGTTGAGGATTGTCAAGGTTTATTCTTAGTCTACAATCATTGATTCGTATTCCTACCCAGGCAAAGTGGCAATACAAATAAAATCCTAGTCTTTAGTGGAAACTGAAACTCCCAATGGCTCTTCAACTGTGAGCATCATGAATCTCACTATTACATTAAAACATTACATTAAGGATCTTGCCATTTAAGCTTTGGACATGCAGAGACATAGAATGCAAGTGGAATAGATCAAAATAAGCTATATTACAAATCTATGGGGCTCTAGATGGTTAAAAATTTCAGGTTAATCAATTTCACAGCAGGTATAGACTATTGTGTGCCTAATTAAGAAACATTAGTCACCATACATCGCTATGAAGAAACATAGCTCGTCAACTTGTAGGAACACAATCTACCATCATGCTCTTGACTCATAATATCCTATCATTCTAATCAAAGAAATTTGCAGAATCAACAATAAGCCTTATTATACACAGTCAGAGATCACTACAGACAGCAAGAAGATTCACATTAATTTGATAACTCTTAGATCTGGGTCCAAATTCATCCCCATTTCAGGGATTTACTTTTCAAAATAAATAATCAAACTAAAGTAACAGGTCTTTACAAAGGTCTAGCTAGCAGTTCATAATGAATCCAAATGATCACCCTAGGCAAGATTAAACCTGAAACCACAACTAGCAGGATTCAGTTATGTCACAGAGATCCTATAACAAATGTCCAAATATATCTTGGAATGACTTCAATACAGAGTAGTAACCAAGAGCATAGCAATATTCACTTATATACAGGATTAAATGATGAATCTTTTAGAGGAACCATCCCACCATAATCATGTACCAAAGAGTGATAAATTTGGTACATATCAATTGAGTAACACTGAAATTGAGAAATAGATATGGCACACAACCATACACTAATACATTTCTGGACTAGTCAGAGTCCTGTAACCAAAAGCTTTGAACCAATGAAGGCACACATTAATACTAAATTGTTGATCCCCATAATACGATGACTCAATGCATTGCCATCAGTTTAGTGATCAAATGGTTATGCATATCCATCCACTGAAAATGGGTCAGTCACCAAGTTGACATCCAATTCATAAAACTCTGAAGCAACAATATCAACTATCAACAAGAAATTAAGCACCACAACTCTAGACATCAAGAAGTCATCCACAAATTTTGATGAACAACTACTAATCACTGAAATACAACAGAGCTCTAGAATTGTGCAGCTAAACAGTCACAATACCTCATTTACTCCATATGTGAAAAGGCATAATCATCAATCTTCAACATTATCATTAGGTGCAATTAGAGCACTCACATTTGTCAAACTTTGACATACTCAAACAATCAGAATTTGTAAGAAGTGCAACACAATCATTGTGCAATATTGTTTGACCTCGATCTACAACGACAACCCTCTACCATATTCTCTATTTGAATCTGGCATACATACAACTTTCTCTGGTAGATGACAGATAGAACGCCTACAACATTCCCTGAAGGAGGGCAGAGTAACAAATACCTTATGGATGCCCCCCTCCCATGAAATTGGAAGTCCTAAACAAATGTTTTGAATGAAGTAATGATCATCATTGCAATAACTTGGTAATATCCTTCGGATTTTCCTCATCACAACTCTACAATTCAGATTACTATACCTTGGTAACATGTCTGATCTGACATAATACAACATCTATCATAAATATAAAACATTTATCAAAATAGCTATTGACAATCCAACTTAGTTGCTCAACACATTCCCCATTGCAAATAAAGAAAGGATATAACTTATGCCTTGGGAAATGACCCTGATACAATATTTTTTTTTTATTATGGTATTCATTGGAACGAACCTTGTATAATCATTCCACAAAACTCACAGTAGTGCACATAAGTTATTGGATTCCTACCGCCTATCTATTAAAGCTTCTATTGGAGAATAAACATCTTTTATTGCAGAAGGGAATTATTTTATACCCCTACAGACTGTATCATCTACAATGCATCACTATAATGTTCCTATGTTTTTCATCCTGGGCGAGTGGGAAGGAAAACAAGCATCAATAGAAAGCAGCCATTTCAGGTCATATATGTGTGTCATGCTTCTAATTCTCATCTTGATATATTATTCTTCTAACCTTGCCTAAATCAAGCGAATTCCTTGTAGATACAGAGGGATAAATTGAATTTTCGATTGATCATCCCTCATTTGGTTTTAAATTATGCTATTGCAAGATGTCCTTGTTTCTTCTTTGGGAGGACAAGAGTAAATCTATCTTAAGTTACAGACCTTGCAAATTTTTAACACTTTTTTACATTGTTGAGAGTTCTTGGGATACCCCACTTTGAAGTAAAGGCAAAAACATATCTTGGTTTAAATTTGTGACTTGAAATAATATCAGTGTTGCACAACAGAAGTGAATTGTGTGATAGATTATCATAAAATAACTAAGGTAGGAATTATTACGATGAGTAATTGGTAAAAATATGAATGTTTATTAACAAGAGCGAAGCTCAATAAATAGCTATACAGATTCTACAAAGAGGCATGTTTCTAAAATAGAAACTGCCAGAAAGATCAAAGAAGATCTTTAACAAGATATTTACAGCAAGTTACAATATTGAGCATTAATACTAAAAATACTAAAATATTATTCTAATACCCTCCCTTAATGCTCAATCTATCAACGACACCAATAGACCCCCTGAATTTTACAAACTTATCTGAACTGAAGGGCTTGGTGAAAATATCTGCTGGCTGCTCCGAGGTAGGAACATACAGTAACTGAATGGATCCGTCTTCAACCAACTGCCGAATGTAGTGACAGTGAAGTTTTATGTGTTTGGTTCGTTCATGGAAGATTGGATTCTTGGCAAGTTTGAGCACTCCCTGATTGTCTGAAAACAAAGGAGTCAGACCGGTTTGAGATATTTGCATATCTGCAAGCACCCAACGAAGCCAAACTGCCTCACAAGCCGCCTTAACAGCTCCTCTATACTCTGCTTCAGTCGAAGAGAGAGCCACTGCCTGCTGCTTCTTACTAGTCCAGTGACGGCACCAGATCCCAAACCGAACACATATCCAGAAGTTGATTTCCGATCATCAACGGATCCTGCCCAATCTGAATCTGTGAACCCACTGAGTCTAGGATCAGCACACCTAGTGTAAAGAAGGCCATAATCCGAGGTGCCCTTTACATAGCGCAGGATCCGCTTCGCGGCTACCCAATGATCAACCCTGGGGGCTGTCATGAAGCGTGATATGTAGCTCACTGCAAAACAGAGGTCAGGTCTAGTGGCAGTGAGATAGATGAGACTACCCACTAGTTGCCTGAATTGGGTTTCATCTACAGGAGGAGAATCAGACGTAGCTAACAATTTCAGTCCAGTCTCCATAGGTGTGGAAGCAGGTTTGCAATCCTGCATTCGAAACTTGTCAAGCAAGCTTCTGGCATACTTAGACTGAGAAAGGAAGATGTTGCTGTCAGTTTGTCAAACCTCAACACCCAAGCAATAATGAAGAAGTCCTAGATCTGTAGTGCTGCACAAATCCTGTTTGATGGCAGAGATCAATTGTGTTGAATTCCTAGTAATGATCAAGTCATCCACATAGACAACAAGAAAGAGAATATCATCACCAGAGTGTTTGATATACAGATTACTATCTGAAGGACTATGCTGAAAGCCATGAGTAACCAAGTACTGATCAATTTTTATGTACCATGCCCGAGGAGCCTGTTTAAGGCCATAGAGTGCTTTCTGGAGTCTAGACACTTTGAGTTCTGAACCGGCAACCTTGAAACAGGAGGTTGCATCATGAAGACTTCTTCCTGCAATTCACCATTGAGGAAGGCACTCTTCACGTCCATATGATGGACTTTCCAACCATACTGAGCTGCAATGGCGAGAAGAAGATGAATAGTACTCATCTTAGTGGTAGTAGCAAAGGTCTCCTCGTAGTCAATGGCTTCTCGCTGGGTGAATCCTCGAGCAACTAATCTGGCCTTATAATTATCTAAGGTACCATCGGCATGATACTTGACCTTATAGACCCATTTACAGCTAATGGGTTTCTTCTTGGGAGGAAGATCTGAAAGCACCCAGGTGTGATTCTTCTGAAGGTTTTGGAATTCAACATCCATTGCCTGTTCTCATTCTGGAATTCCTTTGGCCTCGACATATGTCTGAGGCTCATAGATACTATGGATGTTAGCCATAAGAGCAAAATTGACTGTGTTATGCTGGATGCCCTTATTTCTGGAAGTTCTACCCTCGATGAGCTCATCAGGACGAAGATCATTGATGGTCTTAGCCCACCATTTGGGCTGAAGAGTAGGTGTGCCAACATCAGGAGCGGGAGGAATAACTAGAAGAGGAAGTGGATCAGGATCAGGATCAGGAAGTTGCTCATTGACTGGAGGAAACTCGGGTGGTGCATTGTTGAATATAGAGTTGGCATCATCCCTCCCATCAGGTGAACCAAGAGGAAGATCAATACCCAAGTCGGATGCCTTTAAAGGCTGATCCTAAGAATTGTGCTGAGGAAAAGGGCCTTGGTCTTCATCAAAAACAACATCAAGACTGAAAAGAACACGATCAGTGTCAATATCAATCAGGCAGTAAGCCTTATGGTTGTCACTGTACCCTGTAAACATGAGCTTCTGACTCTTGGAATCCAACTTAGTGCGCTTAGCATCAGGAATCCATACATAAGATAGGGAGCCAAAAAATTTCAAGTGGCTGATCCTAGGTTTGCGACCAGACCAGGCTTCTTCAGGAGTCTTATTTTTAACAGCATGAGTAGGTGACCTATTAAGAAGATAAACTGCGGTGAATACTCCTGCCCAATATTTCTTAGGAACGTTTTGATGCTCCATCATAGACCTAGCCATCTCTGTAATGGTGCAGTTGCGAGGTTCTACAACGCCGTTTTGTTGAGGGGTGTAAGGTGTGGTTAACTGACGTTTTATGCCATGGGTATCACAAAAAGTGGAGAAGGCAGAAGAACAAAACTCCCCCCCATTATCAGACCTAAGAGTAATTACAGAAGAACCAGACTCTTTTTCTACTAAAGCTTTAAATTTCTGAAAGACAGTAAACACATCTGATTTTTGCTTTAGGAAATACACCCACATTTTACGACTGAAATCATCAACAAAAAGCAAGAAATACCTGTACCCAGTAACAAAAGTAGTATTCATAGGACCACATACATCAGCGTGGACCAATTGCAGTACCTTAGAAGCTCGCCATGCGTCACCATCCTTGAATGGTGTCCGGTGGTGCTTCCTAGTCTGGCAAGCTTCACAAACTCGATGATGCTGAGTCTGAATATCAGGGAGGCCATGTACTAAGTCGTCCCGAACAAGTTGTGCAATATACTGAATATTCAGGTGACCATATCGCTGATGCCAAAGATTGGTGAGAGAGGAAGAGTGGGCTGTAAAAGCATGCTCAAGAGAATTGCTAGTGTCCACAAGTCGATAGAGACCATGATCCTCAATGCCAACAACGAGAGTGACGCTAGAAGCACGATAAAAAATCGAGCACTTATGGGCACTGAAAATAACATCCAGGTGAGGAGAATGCCACATAATCTGACTGACTGAAAGGAGATTAAGTTCCATACCAGGAACATAGTGCTCATTGAGGAAGAGGAGACGCCGTCCCCCAGACTCAATCTGAATGTTGCCCTTATCAACAATAGAGTACTCTTCACCACCTCCAAAGATAACTGAGTCCGTGTAGGGAGAGAACTCAACAAACCAATCACGTCTGTGAGTGCAATGACGGGAAGCACCAGAATCAATGTACCAAGCAGAAGACTTCACATGGTCTGCAGGTCTTTTAGCCATGAAGGCATAAAAGGCAGATTCTTGCTGCTCTGTGTGTTCAACAACATTTGCTTGGGGCTAAAACCCTCCCTGCTTCCGCTGTTCGGAAGCCAGTCTGGTACGACAATCTTTGATCAGATGACCAAATTTGTGATAGTAATTGCACTGCACCTTTTTCTTAGAGCTATCCTGAGATTGAGAAGGGCCCTTCTGCTGAAAGGACTGATATGACTGAAATTTTCCTTGATCCTTGTGAAAGGATTGGACTGCAAAGGCTTGCTCTGAGGAGGATGAAGTGGCACTGCTACCAAAATGTTGTTTCCAACGATCCTGCTTCGGGAGTTTGGTGCACAACTCTGGGAATTTTAGATCCACATTAGTCGAAGTAATGTTGAGAGTTTCTATGAAGTGCTCATAAGAGGATGGTAGACTTTTCAGAGTAATGACTACCATATCTTCTTCCTCCATCTTTCGATCGATAGCTTCAAGCTGATCGCAAATGTCTTTAATCTTCGTGAGATGCTCCTGTAAGGACATGCGTTCATCCATCATGATGGAGAACAATTGGTTCTTCAGAAAGAATGCGCGACTTTTGTCGGATGTCTCATGCAACTCCTTTAGATACTTCCAGATGTTGGCAGTAGATTTTCCAGAGGGAATTTGAGGCAGCTGATCATCGATGACAGAGAACTTGAGAAGCATAACAACTTCTCGATTCCGATCGTCAAACTTGTCCTGATCTGCAAGGACAGAGGTCGGACGAGTCTCTGTGCCTAGAACAAGTGCATCCAGATGATGGTACTCGAAGATGGTCAACATGCGCTGCTTCCAGGTGTTATAATTGCGGCCGTTGAATCGCTGATTGCCTTCCAACATTAAATTTGTGAGTGACGCCATCTTGCACGCTTCCCAATGTAGAAAAAATGAGAAATAAAGAGGAGGCGCGAACACAGGTTTGAAAAAACGAATCCCAATGCAGAGAACAGAGGCTGAAACAGTTACAGACTTAAAGAATTTGATGAAGAATAGCGTGCACGGATTTCAAGAAAATTTTTCCGCTGACCCAAAAAAATCCGACAAAGACCTAGAAGAAGTCTGGAAAAACCCAGAAGGAATCTGAAATCAGATTTGAAATCCTCTTGCACAAATTTTGAGGCACGGAAAACAATGTACTCGGAAAATTTGGAAGACAACCCAGTTGAGCTCTTGAAAAACCCACCGAGAATCTAGGATTGAAAATAATTTTCAAGCCCAAAAAGTAGGGTTTTCGAACAGAACCCTAGGTGCTGGAAAAAACTTCAAAAAATGGCTCGTTTTTGTAGAGATCTGAAGAAAACACAGTTGTGTTTTCAGAAAACGACCATGGATGGGGTCGTTTTTTAAGAGGAAGCCCAAAAACGAACTCTGAACATAGAAAAACGTAGAGTATGGCCGACGCTTTGAAGAAAAAATGGGAGTTAAAGATGCCGCGCGGGCAGCAGAGGAAGCCGCGCCAACACTGCAAGAGGCGGCATTCGGAAACGGCTTGTTGGAGTTGATACTGTAGTCGTTGTTGCAAAAAACGACTAGAGAAAACCACGAGTTGCAGGAAGAAAACCCTATTCGGGTTTTAAGAACAAATTCTTGCAAAAAACGACCAAGAAACTCGCGATTTTCGTAGAAAAACTCCAGGAAAAACCGCTAGCCGGGTTCCAAGAACAAGGAGCACAAGTCTTACAGAAAAGAATTCGAAAAAAAATTATGAGCAGATAATTTCAAAAAAGTGAAATTATAAAATTTTTCGAAAAAATGAAATTTCGCTCTGATACCATATTAGGATGAGTAATTGGTAAAAATATGAATGTTTATTAACAAGAGTGAAGCTCAATAAATAGCTATACTGATTCTACAAAGAGGCAAGTTTCTAAAATAGAAACTGCCAGAAAGATCAAAGAAGATCTTTAACAAGATATTTACAGCAAGTTACAATATTGAGCAATTATACTAAAAATAATAAAATATTATTCTAATAGGAATTGCAAAAGCCTAGCCATTTCCCATTGAGGATCATTTCAAGCACTCCCTCCTTGGCCATCCCAATTTAAATTGCTTGTGGACAAGTAATCTTGGGAAGGGCAGATTGTCATGCGCTAGCCTGAGATTGTGGCTTTAATAAGGAACAAATCTCAATTTTATATAAGAAACCCTAGGCGGCTGAATAAATATAAGTGAGGTGACCCAAATTAAGAGTAAATAAAATTTGGCCGTGTTTGTTTAAAAGAATGCTGACTAGGATTGAGGGGCCAACTAGAATAAGGAAATTATAAGAAATATTTAACTGATGGTGATTTCTTTAAGGAGGCCTACTGAGACTTGTTTTGGAAAGGTGCGACTCTTGCAAAAGGGATGGGTTTTATGAAGATGTATGACTTGCTCCATATGGGAGATATAGAAGATAGAACAATTCGTCCAAGGAAGGTGTCCATGAAGGAACAAGAAATGGAATGATCAATGAAAATAAGCAAAAATAGAATGGAACCTAGAATTGAACTAATATTAGCAGCAAAACTAATCAAGGGATAAAGCTGATAGATCAGTAGAAATATAGATCTATGCATGTGTTCATGTAGAAAAGATACTTGCAGAAATTATTGAATAATCCTAATAGTCATTTAATATAAATGGAAGATTCTTATGATAGTTGATTCTGAATTTTGAGAAATAAATTGTGAAATAGGAAGGCTGATCAACCTTTCCAGTTCACAAGACCCAAGTATGCCACCCCAAGATGAATGTTATGCTTGTGGGCCAAGGCACTTTGTGTGCTCTTGGGCGTGAGATACCATCAAGTATGCCGCCTTGAGATAAATGCTATGCTTGTGGGCCAAGGGGCTTCGTGCGCTCTTTGGCTCGAGGTCCTAGCAAGCACGCTACCCATCGGGAGTTAAGCCTCATGGGTTGGGAGCCTTATTATTGCTCTTGGGCTTGATCAAGGACGATGGAGCACCTCCAAGGTGATTTGAGGGAGGGAAGGGCGGCCCACCTTCCTTGCTCTTGCAGTACAAGGGCGACCAACCTTGAGACTGCGGTTTGTAGATATTTCAAGAAATTCCTAGTGAGACTATTATTGGAACCTACTTTGAAAAGGCAATGACTTTTGTATTTCAATATAAATGATGTTTATGGATACCATGGTGTTTCTAATGACTAAGTATGATAGATAATATTTTGGCTTATGATGTAATGCGATTTTCCAGTGACTAATATTGTGTGCTGGACCTAAACCAGGTTTTCTCTCATAGAAGACATTTCAATCATAAAATTTGTATTCTTAAATATTCCTTATTTTTTATTCTAATTGAATTTGTAGTTTTAGGGCAAATTATAGTAATATCCCCAGAAGGGACATTACTTCTAGGTCATTCTCGAGTATCAATTGTACATACATCTTATTGCATTGGATTTTTTCTCTAGCACAATGGTGCATATATTGGAGGCATCTTACTGTAATTGTATCCTTTCCATGGAATAGCTATCATATTGCATACTACAATCTTCAATTGTCTTTGTGCTATTGATATAATGATCACGCTTATCATCATTTACACGCGTTTATTTGTCTCATTGGAAAATCTTAAACTATTCGTAACTTGTCTTTGCCTACAATAAAAAGCACTGTTTGCTCATTGTTTGACAAAATCAAATTCTTGAGGAGATCCATGCCTGATTTTCTAGAACTTACAAAGGATAATCAACTATGATGAAAAGGACTAGAGCTTTCATGGAAATGAAAGAAGCTATTAGCCGACTTGTGATGCATGCACATTTAGATATGCATATGACTTTCATCATGTATTTTTATGCTTTAGAAAAAACCATGTCTGCAATATTTACACAAAATGCTAGATATGTAGAAGCTTTAATTGCTTTAATGAGTAGTACTTTCAAAGATCATAAGATGAGATATTTATAGTTGGAGAAACATGCCTATGCTGTAGTGGGAGTAGTAAAAATTTCACTTGGAGATCATTCTCATTCATTAGGAGATGGATTCCAAGAGACGCAACTGGCTTGCCAAGGTTCAAGAATCCGATCTTGAAAACAAGTCTACTTAAGTTGATCCATAGAAGACATTTATTTCAATTTATAGCAGAAGACAAATATAGAGATAAAGACTATTGGTACAACAAAAGATGAGCAATGATTGGTGTTGTTTGCTGGTCCTGAAAATGAATGACATAAATACTTAGCTCATTAGTTGACATATGGAGATTGTTTGAGCCATACAGATATGCAGTAAAAGAGAATATCGATGAAAGAACTCAAGTTTGTATTGGTGAAAGAGGTGCTGGACAAAAGAGGAATAGATGCTACATTCTTGAGGTAAGTAGGTATGGAACAACACAAGTTGTTATAAGGCTTTCGATAAAGCTTGTGGTGGTCATTTCTCATTAAAGATTATAGCTGTCAAAATTTTTGAGAGCATAGTTATTAGTATCATTGGCCTACCATGTTTCACAATGCATACAAGTGGGCACAAAATTGTCATTTATACTAGCAATTTCATTGGATGTCTCCACAAAGTTATCTTTTCATGCTTTTTATTATAGAGCATTGTGTAGGAAAACAAAAATTTATGGATTACATGCTTGAGTCACATATGAAGTATCTTTAAAAACTTGTGATAGAGTATTTGTTTGGTTGAATATTCGTTGAACAAATGAGGTAAAATGAGTGGGAAAGGGGCCTTGAGTCTATTTTCTATGGCATTGAAATTGACCTTGTACACAATGTTACGTAAAGAGATAAGTTTAAAATTATCAAAGTATTTTAAGAATCCAAGAATTGTAGATAGTGTTGACTCTCAAGTACTTCAAGTACCTTTTGTGAGCAATGGAATTCCTCAATAGCCTTGGAGGGGTCCATGAAATATCCCCAATGGACATTTTCCCTAAATTCCACAAATATATCTCAGAAGATTTAAACAAATAATTTCATGCAATAAACTATTGATTCAACAGAAATAAACCAGCAAGATGCTCCAATAAAATCCTCAGAAAATGTTATTGCATTATACAACAGAAATACAGCAACAATAGAATTACAAGACAATCCAATCTGAAATACAGTATGCAACAGTGAGATCGGATAACATGAACCTGGAAGTGCAATGGTGAACTCCGCCGCAAATCCACCTCAAAGATGAACTGGGTTTCCGTCCAATCCACTGAGAAAGCCTGAAGGTTTCCATCCTCAGGTTTCAGAATCGAAAGCTAGAAGCTTCCCGGATTCTCCAAGAGAAGAGAAATAATTCATAAATCAAGCATGAACCAAATGGGTCTCTTTTCCCTCTTTTAAAGCAACAAGCTGCGACTCTTCAGTTTCTCCTTCTCTGTCTTTTCATATTTCCACTTTATGTCTTAATTAAACCACTTTAAATTAATATATCCATTTAATAATAAAGTGGCATAATAATAGAAAATGAAATCTTCTGGCATTAAAATGGATGACCAAATGAACTTGGAAGATGATGTGTGATAGCTTGCCGGAAAGCTCTTGGCGATACGCTCCAAGTCCAACACTGAAATGCCAAGAAAACTGAGCTCTGTCGACTTACTATAAATAGTAAGTATCTGGAAACCTTGCAGAAACTACTTTGATTTGGCCTGAAACTGGAATTACCTAGGCCAAATATCACATTGACCCATGTAAAGCCCTGGCTAGCCCACAGGACCATGATAAAACGGCTAACGATGCAACAAGAAATAATGTGCTCGAAAAAGGGACATTACAATCCTCCCTTCCCAGAGATTGCTTGCCCTCAAGCAATCAGTATCTGCATGCTGTGATCAAAATGCCTGGATCCCATACCAACCTCAAGGGAGTTGCTCCACTCTGCTGGTGTGCTATCCTGATAAAAACATGACCTGTAAGGCGAAGCCACTCATTGCCCCTCCAACACAACAATGTATCAGTCATACTAATACCAGGATCCCAAACGATTAGGCTGACACGCTCACCAAATATGAGTGAATCGAAATGTCTCAAGATGCAATCAACACTAGACAACCTTCCATCAATAAGAGGTAACTCGAGGAAAAGCATACCACCCATCCTACAATAAGACATAACCGCCCATCCTGAACTGTTGATGTAGGAACCAAACTGCTCAACGGCTGAAATCACCCCGTCACTCCAGTCTTGTGACCAAGACTCATCTCTAGTAACTGTACCTGGGTCCCAAATCCTGCAATCAATCTCATCCTCATCATGGGTATTGGAAGTATCTTCTTCATCTAGCTCAAAAAGGGGATTATCAAATGTTAAATCAGCATCCATCTCAAACAAGAAATTGTCAACCAGCTGAAAGTTATCCAACTCATGATGAAGTTATGGATGATCCAAAGATTTGTTATTTGATCTTTTGAGACAGCTATCCAAGTCATAAGTCTGCTGTATGCTATCAAGTTGTTGAATCACTTCCTGAAAGAACTCAGACCTTCCTTTGTCGTCCTATTCCCTGTATAGATTAGTGGCAACAATCTGATTTCCCGTTTCCTGAAGAGCAATTTGTGTGTGCTCTAATGTTTCCTGAGCAACATTAAGCTCCCTATTGAGCTTATTAACCTCATCCTCTTTTCCCCTCAATTGTTCAGTATATTTTTCAGCACCCTGTAATAGGTAATCACGATCTGAGAGTAAACATAGATATTCTGATTTCCAAATCTCAAAAGCTGTCTTGACCCCCTGTAAATCACCAACATAAGATTCACTTCCTATACTGCTTTGACCTTTTTCCATATGAGCCTTCCTATGAAGATAATCAATAATCCTGTGAGTGCTATCATGATGTACAAGAGCTGCAACAACGGCATCATCATTAACCTTCAGCTGAATCTTTAAAGCATGCTTCTCATCATTGCTATTTTGAAATGCATTTTTGATTGGTCATCCAAATCATCATTATGCATAAGTGATTTGCTGCTATAAAGAATACATGATTCCTTATATCCTTCACATATGTTATCATTGTCATCATACGCCTCAAAGTGATTTGTATGAATAGGTAAGTTTGCTGTTACGTCATCCAACAATTCCTCATGACATGAACTGTTAAAGGCATCCGACTGGTTGTCACAATCTTTAACCATAATTTTGTCAATTTCAACTTCTAAGTCACCAAAGTAGAGTTTTGAATACTCTTCACCTGTGATGATTGATTCTTCCTCCACATTAATCCTCTTGGCTGATTGGAAACTATTTTCCTTTGTACCTTCATCGTGTCTTGTAAGAGATGAATTCAAAGCTACATTTTCATCACCACTTGGCTGCAATATATCTTCTCCCAGAATAAAACCACAAACATGTTCAAGTGACCAGGCCTCTTGGCGTGTAAAAGCAATCTGCCCTCCTCTTATTTGGTCCTTACTTATTTCTGGAGATCCCGCAACCTGCATGCCTACTGATATTAGCTCATTTTCAGTCAATAAATCCTTGAATCTTTCAACCTTATGCTCAATCAATTTAGTTGAGAGCTCATATGCCATGGGTGAGATCTTATGTTCTCTTCTCCAGATTGCCAACAAATTTAATTGTAACTGTTTACATATGTTATCATCCTCATCTAAGATTAAGGACATGATAGTTTTTATGCAAGCCCTCACATTGTCTGGATGATGCTTCCTGAAATTACTTAAGAGGCACTGGAATAACTGTTGAATCATTTTCCACCATCGAGATTCAACATGTGAATGAAAATTCTAGTTTTTGCCATTAGTTCCAAGATTTTTGTCTGCTTACCAAAGGTAGGACTATGTCATTATTTAATCCACCTAAACTGTCCACAATCAGCTGTAATACCTGCTTCAACACATCATCATTATAAGGTTCTATAGGAGCTGTTATCTGTGTGATCTCACTGAGACATGAAGCAACTACAATCCTAACATCTTTATATGGATGTTCCATAAACCTGTGTTGGACTAAAGCAACCATTGAGGGCTGCAAAGCCCAATTGAGGAGCCTACAATCAGTCTGCTCTATCCTAGATAGATATGAATCTATCTTTTTCAAATTGACAAACACACCTCCCATAAATTTCATATTCTCTAATTGCCATCCAAGGCAATATAATTCATTCCCTATTTCAATTTCTTTCTGCAGGTCTCTTAACTGTTCACCCTTAAAGGTATCATTGAATTCCTTTGAGAACTCCTTGCCTTCAGATTTTCCATTGTTTAAATTCCTCTGCTCCAGAAATCTGAATCTCACAATAAATTCTCTGGTAATGCTGATTTGCTTTCTCTTATCAACAACAACAAGTTATATAGTTATTACAGTCATTCACAAGTTGAGATGAAAATGGAATTTGCTACTTGCAAGGAGATATTTTGTGACTTCTTGTCATGTCCCAGACTGTTGCAAATCTACAACTTCTTCCCTCTAATAATTTTTTCACCCAAATCTGATACGTTGAAAGGCTACCCCTGTTTCCCCTGAAAAATTTGTCAAACAATTTGCATTCAATCTGATTTCTCTGAGTTTTCAGTTTTACTGTAATATTCCCTACTTGTTCTGACCCAGATTTTTTCAAATTTTCAGTTGTTTGCGGATAAATTTCAATGTAGAAGATCTGGAAAGTAATTGCCAGTAGAATTTAAATCGAGATTCAAACACCGAGAAGACTTACTTGAAATAATCAACTCTATTCAGTTTAATAGCAGAGTAGCCGAGTTTTTACATGTTATAAGAATCACCATAAATTGAAGGACATCTTTGATCATTTAGAGACTGCTAATGCATATTTCTAACCTCATTCTTGTAATCATAGCAGAAGAAATAGAAGCAACATATACACCAATCTTTACCAGTAGTTATTTCCAAAGGATTATTACTCCGACTTCTAATGACATACATGTATAGAGAGACTTGGTCACAATATTAGTAATCCGGTAAAATAAATAACAATTAACTCTATAGAGATATTTCTGGCTACATACCTGATAGATTCAATGCATTGGAAGTATGTAGGGATATATATTTTAGCACAAAAGACAGAGATAAGTTTTACCATATGTTTTGTGAGTCCCAACTCAATAGATTCGAATGAAGAGCAAAGCCAACCACGGTAAGGTTGATGTCTTTCAATCACGAAAATAGATAGGTACCAAACTGTTTGTAGATAAGGCCACGCATACACCCAGCTAAGGAACTTGCACCTGCCGTAAGGGCCTGAAAATAATTCCCAACTTGATATGAATGTCAACTGGTAATACTTTCTAGTTTGTGTCGTCTCTCAAACTCTACTCACGGGAGTAGTTTCTGGCAATATATCTATACCACATGCATTAATATCTAGCCTCAGACAAGAGTTCACTCCGCTATGATAGTTCTGAAACACCCACAACGCCCAGCTTGATATGATGCATCAAGGAGATTCAAACAATGAAGTCGGCTCTTTACGGCTGTAGCTTCAACCTTAGGAAATGAAAATAATTGTTCATATAATTTTAATCTCAATTAATCCTGATGAGAGCCTTTATATTTTCCTTTTTTGGATTGGGAGACAATACCCAAGCTCGATATGAAAACTCCAGTCCAAGATCAATCTTTAACTATTGAAAGCTTACAAAAAATGTCAAATCTGGAAAGCAGACCAGATTTCCATTTTCTCCAAACACATGACACTAAAACTTCGAGCAATGACTTCCATGACAAGGCACTATGATATCTCATTCAGATGCCGCTGAAATCGCATCACCATCTCCATATAAGAAGACTCACGCTATAGGGAAGGAAGAAGACGCACAGGCACAAGAAGACTTTGAAAGACGTAACAAATAGTTTCCTTTGCCCAAACTATAGCTTATACAAAATATTTGTTCCCCTTAGAAGGCCAAGAATATGAATCATTTCTCAAATCAATAAATTCGCCAGCTGCTAGCAAATGGTCATCGCCACATAATTATTTCTCATAATTATCAAATTCCCCTTGAATAGTGGTTCCAACACCAATTAAAAACCTTATGCAGATATCACATATACCGTCCAAATACAGTGTTTGCCTCAAATGTTTCTAAAATATGAAAGCCAAATTGTATTTCCTCAAAGATCCCAATAACAAATAAATTTCATATCACAAGCGGTAATAATATTTGAGATTGTGCGCATAAGTCTTGAGAAATAAAGAGTTTGGGACCCGCAAATATCAATCTTTCCAAAAACTTCCAAAAATAAATCAAGACCTCGATATTCCAAAGAGAGACGCACGACAGAGAGATAGCTTCGGCATTTGAAAATCTCAAATATTTTTAAATCAAACTTAACAATACATCTGCAGTCTTGTAAATAATCGGCTCTATAATCATAATTTCCCTCGACATTCATACTCTTAAATATTTACCCAATCTTAATAGCCACAATAATATGCATATGCGCAACGATATGCTCCTCACGACAAATTTTCCCTTAACACAGGTGAAATTCAGAACAAAACTAACTGATCTTTATTCGCTTGCAAAAAGCTTTAGGCTTTTAAATACTCTTTTACTATCAATTTCTTTTGTTCTTGATACTCCTGAAATATCACAGGCTGGCAAGAAAACCAACTCTGATACCACTAAAATATCCCCAATGGATATTTTCCCCAAATTCCTCAAATATATCTCAGAAGATTTAAACAAATAATTTCATGCAATAAACTATTGATTCAACAGAAATAAACCGGCAATATGCTCCAATAAAATCCTCAGAAAATGTTATTGCATTATACAACAACAATGGAATTACAAGACAATCCAATCTGAAATATAGTATGCAACAGTGAGATCGGATAACATGAACCTGGAAGTGCAATGGTGAACTCCGTCGCAAATCCACCTCAAAGATGAACTGGGTTTCCATCCAATCCACTGAGAAAGTCTGAAGGTTTCCGTCCTCAGGTTTCAGAATCGAAAGCTAGAAGCTTCCTGGATTCACCAAGAGAAGAGAAATAAATTCATAAATCAAATATGAACCAAATGGGTCTCCTTTCCCTCTTTTAAAGTAACAAGTTGTGACTCTTCAGTTTCTCCTTCTCTGTCTTTTCATATTTCCACTTTATGTCTTCATTAAACCACTTTAAATTAATATATCCATTTAATGATAAAGTGGCATAATAATAGAATAAGAAATCTTCTGGCATTAAAATGGTTGACCAAACGAACTCGGAAGATGACGTGTGATAGCTTGCCGGAAATCTCTCGACGATACGCTCCAAGTCCAACACTGAAATGCCAAGAAAGTTGAGCTCTGTCGACTTATTATAAAATTATAAATAGTAAGTATCTGGAAACCTTGCGGAAACTACTCTGATTTGGCTTGAAATTGGAATTACCTAGGCCAAATATCACATTGACCCATGTAAAGCCCTGGTTAGCCCACAAGACCATGATAAAACGGCTAACGATGCAACAAGAAATTATGTGCTCGAAAAAGGGACATTACTGTCTAGCTTGATTATATTGCACAAGTAAAGGAAAAGGATTCTTAGGAAATTGTTTGATCCAAGGGCTTAAGCCATTTTGCACTCTAAATAGTGATTTGAATGATTCCTCTATATCCTCGTCCATGAGTTTTTTGTTCTGGTCTTTACTAATGATATATGCATTTCATTTTTGCACTAGGAGCACATTAATCTTCTATGTATACTGCTTTGATTTCATTGTTTGTCAGCAAAGGGACAACTTTCCATGCTTATAATAGAATATTCTGAAAAAAGTTAGTTATGATACATTGCATGTCTGACTCAAAGTTAGTTATGATACATTACATGTTTGACTCACATAGGAAGCATCTTCAAAACCTTGTGATAGATCATTTCTTTGATTGCATTTTATTTGAGCTATTTGGGCATCATAACTGGACTATTCACAAACATTTATGAATAGATCTCTTTGATATGTTATGTGGATTCAAGTTTAAGGATCTCTTGAAACACTTGAATGTTTTGTTTGATCTTTATCTTAGCTATGGTTTGAGCATTACTTTGAAGTCTCTCTGTAGGCACTAGGAGTGAAGCGACTGCTTTTTTGTGGAGTAGGTTGCCAAGTGCAAGGTAGCTATAAATCTTTCGTTATATTGGTAGTTAAAATTTGGTTTTGGTTGATTAAATTGTTTTCTTGTTATGACATGGGATTGGGTCCTCGATTGCAGCATTAAGAGCAGTTGAGCAATATTTAGGGCTTGAAGAACTGTATGTACTTGGTACAAATTGTGGTATGCTATAAGACTAATATTCTCTCTCTCTCTCTCTACATTCTTTTTATATAAAGTTATTTTTTTTAAGGTGATAGGCATTCTCAATAGAGTACATTAATTTTTCAGTGGCAACATGTATCTTGTAATATGTTTTCTTCTTTGAACCTGCTTATTTCCAAGATTTTCTTTTGATTTCCTCACATTTAATGTTTTGAAGTTGTATTTTCATGTCCCTGAAAAATAATTGGCATGAATACAACACCATAAAGTTAGATGACAAAAGTACTTTAGGAGTAAGTAGTTTTTTATCATTTCTGCTTTCTAATGTCTTCTTTTCATGTTTTGACCAGTGGATAATGGACCAAGGAAGGGCCTCGATAAGTTTTTAAAGGCTGCAAGTGATAGCCCTGAGACTGTTTTGCATTACGAGTTCATGCAGGATTACAAGGTGTGGATATATCCTCCTATCTGTCACAATACAATCATTTTTTATTGTGTTTTGTGCATGTCTACTTGTTATTTTTCTTTTACTGGTGAAAGCTTCATCATTTTGGGACTTAAAGTAGTATGTTCAAGAATCCATTCCCTCTCTTCAGAAACATTATATCTTCTATCCCTTCTCAATATGATTTTTCTATGATTCAAATACATATTGGATACAAATACTAGGTCGCAAAGTTGTTTCCATTATGGAAAAAGAATATTGGCATAATTGCATATTGTGGGTACTGTTTACATATCCGTTTGAAGTGCCTAATATTGGCAATGACACATTCTCTTTTGAGATAAATTATTATAGATTATTGATCTTGCAGTCTTGTGTTGTGAAAACACACGCCCCGTCGCAAATGGGGACCCCCACTATTTTGCTTGGCTGTTTAGTAGTTTGCTTAGATTAGTCTTAGGCTGGCAGCATTTTCTAAACCTCCAGGTTGATGAGATAGGATGCTTGAGCAAGGTCTTAGAAGATACAAGCCGATGCCTATTTGCAAGTTAGGATTTTGGGGTGAGTTGAAATTTGAATTGTCAAGTCGTGATCCATGTAGTCGGTTGACAAGCCGACGGGTAGACTAGTATCATGTAGCTGAGATGACCTTCGGGAACTTTCCGGAAGGCCTCCAGGAGTAGTATAAGTACACCCTTCGGGGTCATTGTAATCATCATCGAAAACATAATGTAATATCTTTGGCATATGCGAATAATATAAGGAGTTCTGCTATTTGCATCTGTTATCTGTGTATTCATTTTTTGTGTACGTTGTCTGGAGATGACTTTTCTTTTTTGGGGGGGGATGATGTAGTCGGCTGACAAGCCGACGGGTAGACTAGTATCATATAGCCGACATGACCTTCGGGAACTTTCCGGAAGGCCTCCAGGAGTAGTATAAGTACACCCTTCGGGGTCATTGTAATCATCATCTTGGCATAATGTAATATCTTTGGCATATGCGAATAATATAAGAAGTTCTGCTATTATTATCTATTATCTGTGTATTCATTTACCTGTACGGTAAACAATCCAGCTCTTAGTGAAATTTTTAAATTTGCCTCGAATGAAATTCCTAGAAACCATCAGGTTTCCAATCAATCCATGAATTTATCCTTATCCAATTCTTGAAAATGGACTTGACATTGTGAGCGAATTTGAAAGAGCAATTGGAGCTGTAATAAAATTTCCAAACCGAGGTGAAATTCTGACTTGCATCTTGAATGGAATCCTAGTGGACTTGAGATTTCTGATCTACCGATGATGAAATTCCTAAGTATTAGCAAGTTTTTGATCTGCCTAGATGAACTATTCAAAAAGCTTTTCTAAAATTTGATCTACAAATCGGTCAAAATGCCGAGTGTTGTTTTGGAACTCAACTTTGACATGACCAATTTACAACTTTCCAACAGCACTTAGGAATTCGATCAAGGATGGGGAATTTAGATGTGAATGATTGAGGGCAATTTGGGTAAACAAGTAACAAACTTCAATCTGAACGCTGATAAAAAACCTAAGGCAAGCCTAAAGACAAGATGAAAATCTGAAGTCTGATTGTTACAAGTTGCATTCTCCACACTTAGTGAACTTTTGAGGTCAGTCATAGAGCGAGACCCAACTATGGTCAGATTTTTGACCTCCCTGGGGCTCCAAGCCCAAGCACACCCTGGTTTTTGACCAGCCATTGGGGCTCAAGCCCAAGCAATGGGTGAAATACAACTTGCACAATTAATGAAAATCTTGACAAAGAGTTGAAATCTGGGCATGGTTTTGAATTTCCTTAACATCTTTAAACTAATCATTAGGCCTTTGCATGAACAAACTTCAGGTCTTTAGAAGATGGCAAGAATTCAAGTTGAAATGAAAATCTGATCTACATGGGGGAAAGGAATCCATAGAAATGAAGAAAATCTGAGTTTTACATGATAAAGTTTCAAGACAGCAATTTTTTGAATCGACCTTTGGGAAGGAGCCCAATCAAGGTCAGATTTCCGACCTCCCTGGAGTTCCGAGCCCAAGCAAGGTTGGATATTGACCTTCTTGGGGCTCCAAGCCCAAGAGCACCCTGATTTCTGCCCAACATTTTGGGGATACAAGCTTCACAAAGTAAGGCACGGTGAAAGTTGAATTGATAAGACAAGGAAATGGCTTGGGTGAAGGACTTGAAAGGCTGTGATCTAGCCGCTGTTAAAGAATTGCACAACATTCAAGAAGCTTGATCTGATCGCCTCACTTATGAAAATAAACAAGCCTCACCAAACATACGGAGAATCGGAGTTGAACTTGAAATCTTATCTGCAATTGCAAGTACAAAACCAAGAACAAGTTATAAGTTGATGCCGACACTTCGTAAATTTTTGGAGATTGAACTTGGGATGGAGCCCAAGCAAGGTCGGATTTCCGAGCTCCTTGGGGCTCCAAGCTCAACAATATGATAAATTCCGCTCAAAACTGCGGCTCAAGCCCGAGCCATGGGTGATTTCCACACAGCATGTAAAGTGAAATCCAAAATACAAGGTGGAGATTGATGAGTGATGAGAGGAAAGTCCAAATGCCAACTAGATATTTGATCTGATTTGGTGTTGATAAAAACCAGAACAAAATAAGTAGTTTAATCCTTTCACTGTTTGTTTTGAGCACTTGGGACAATTTTGAAGTCAATGTTAATGCCGAGCCCAAGCAGGGTTTGTTTTCTACCAATAATTTGGGGCTCCAAGCCCAAGTGGGCAAGATTTTCACCCAGTTTCTTGGGCTCCATCTTGAAAGGGATTGTTGGCTAAATATTTTGCAAGTCACTAAGACTACAACTTGCAAAATGTGGGTTTTAGGCAGCAGTGTGTGAGATTACTCTCTCCTCTCAGCAATAGGGGAGGCTCCCTTCTTACCGCAGGTGGCTTCAAGTAGAACTGAACTGTAGCACATACAGTTCACCTTGCAAGAGTAATATCGGTGGCTCGGTAATCGACTTAAGAACAATTAACCGAGACAACGATGAATTTATCTCTTGTCCTTCCCCCAAATACGTACTCTATTTATCTAATTTCCAATACTGAAGCCCAAAGTCTTCAGTCCTTGGAGTATTATAGCCACTATTCTCTATAGTAACCCCGATCTCCTGAAGCACAAAGTCTTCAGAAAACTTGGATTAAAGATGCTTCAATGAAATAAACAAGTTAACTATTCAATCTGAAACAAGGATCAACAAATGTTACATAAGAAAACATTCATCAATTGTCAAGACAACAACTCATAGTTTGTCAATCTCTATTCCTTTTATTCAGATGCTCAACTCTCTTACAATGAAACACAAAGTCTTCAGAATATTAGAGCTTTGCCTATAGTTTACTTGCACACAACAAAAGATGAAAATTTACAATGAGCCCCCCCCTCCTTATATAGGAAAAGAGGAGAGAGGAAAGTGGAGAAGAAAGGGGAAACCCTCAACCACTTTGACTTATTCTATCTTTATCTCTAACTAACTAACTTTGAACTATTCAAAGCTTATCAACAACTAACTAACTTTGACTTATTCAATGCTCCAGTACCTAATGTCCTTGTAGCATGATCACATGAGAACATTTTACATACTTTCGTGTAATCTGGCAAAGATTCTACACTTTTACAAAACTAAGTGTCCCAACACCACTTTTCAAAGAAGATTAATGCATGTCTCGAATTGGCAAAGAGACTTATGCACAATAGTTGGATCAGGTGAAACTGTCTGTCGAGCAACGTTTACAATCTTGCGTGCATAACTTGCCGCTCTTGTAATTTCACCGTTGTATTGACCCAAATCTTTCTGAAGTTGGTTCAATATCATTCTGTAGCTTGCCAATCTGTCCATAGAGCTGCAACTAAAAGTATTAGCTTCTAGTTCCCGATGAACTATCTGTACAAATCCTGCTAGGACTTGCTCCTCTGGAATCAGCTCCCCACTCTCCGAAAATAACTTACACGACAGTTCCTCGAAGACCTTGATAACAACTTCTTTGGGTTTGACACATTCTTGCAAGGCTTCACGTACTTCGATGATCAACTCCTTCAAAACTTTTTCTTTGTTAATCATTTGATCTAAAAATTCGAAGTACATCTCTTTTGAAGGAACTATTTCATAGTCACATAAAAAATCTAAATCAGCTTCTGCTATTTTCCTCCAAACATCCAAATCTTCATTTTGGGTTTTTAATTGCTGATCAAAGATGTCAACCAACTCATGTAGCCTATTTGCAGTTTTCTGGTAGTTCCTGAGAATACGGTGTACATCTCTGATAA
>MU224172.1:320317-335785 GCA_018584345.1 Thuja plicata
TTATTCTTAATTAATAATTGATTGATGAAACATTATAAGATTGATTAAATTATAATTAATAGGAAGAGGCATGTCCTTTCTTATAAATATTAATGAATAGACATGTCCCATGAAGGGACATGTCTCTTTTAGCCTCATTCCCAATATAAATGAAAGAGAGATTGTTGCATTTGGAAAACACATACAACATAGAGTGATATTACATTTGCAGCTATCCTAAAAACTTAACACCCTCTAACTCTAAATCTACCCAACAATAGGAACATGCATTCATTTTATTTCTATGAAATTTTTGCAAGGGTTTGAGAAATTGAGTGTTCATCAAAGCAGTAACCTAGATATTAGAGAAATTGAATTCTAATTTCCCAACTTTAAACAAGGGACCAAAGTTTTAGGTTTCTACATTACATGTAGAAGGTATAGATGCTAGTGGGTCTTACAGTGTAGTTTTCTATGAAGTTTTTGATTGTAACTATGCATGCGATTCCTTGATTCCTTTTTCTTAATTGTCCATCTTTTGTTCAAATCAATTTAATCCTTGTGCCTTATTCAGTTTCTGGACTCTTCTGTTAGCTGTAAATAGTGAGCATTCATTAGCTCCATGGGTTATTTGCTTCAAGTAAGAAGATACTAAAATCCCCCATTTTGACAAAAGTGTTGAATCCCCTTTTGTCTTTCAAGATAAAAAAAGAGTACTTTTTAAATTTATTTGTGATGTATATTCAAAACCCCAAGATTTGAACTGTATATGTTGTAAAAATCAAGAGGTTCTTCCCTAGGTTCGAGGGTTTTAGTTTAATTTTTGTTATAGGAAGGCTCCCCTTCTAATTTCAAGAAAAGGTTTTACCTGACACACTAGTGATTTTGTGTCTCTAAATTGTGCAAAGTAAAACTTTAACACAATGTAAATTGAGATATCCCAATGGATGTCTTACATTAGATCCCCAATTTTTCTCTCCCTTAGTACCTTTACCCTGAATATTCCAGTAATTTCCTCAGTGTGGACAAACATGCACGTCTTTCTACCTCTGCCTGGGGCCAACTCATGCAATAAATTCCAAAAGGTATAAAAGCAATGACAATGATTCCATCACAAAAATGATAGAGGAAGAGGAACTAAATAGGATTCTTTTCTCTTCAACTAAGGATAAGTCTCTCAAAACTAGATTGGTTTTCTGCTCCATTCTATTAATCTTTTGGAATGTTATCAAGGAAGATGTTTTAGAGGTGGTCGAGGAGTCCAGAAGGAATGATCAAATGCTCACCTCACGTAGATGAATGCTACAAAGCTGGTCCGAATGCTGATGCTGAAAATAATAAATGCAATCTCTTATGGACCAATTTCATCCTCTGGCTCTTCGCAATATGGTCTACAAAATAATAGTATTTTGATTTGCATCTCAAATTTATAACTTAAGTAGAAGGATGCTTCTTGGATAGTGTGGAAATGGTAGAGAAATTCGTTCTGTTATCTTAACTATCAAATAAAAGCCATATTTCTGGACAAATATAATAATTAAAAGAGGTTCTTGGATGATATTTTATGTAACTCCTTTTCTGAATGTTGCCTGAGTTTTGCAAGCTGGTTATTCTCTTAAATTGATTTCTTTTCCACAAAAGTACTTTCTTGGTCATCTGCTTTTTACTTTGGGCATGAATTCCTTTCTTGGAACAGAAGTGATAATGGCATACATCAATTGCAAAGCAGACAATACTAATTATTGTTTGGAATTTTAAACCCTTAAATTTACTTTACTCAATGACTGCAAATCTATCCATTCCTCTTATTGTAGGATCTCGTTGTACCTTAATGCTTTGTAACGTTTAGACAATGATTAATTGATAACGTGTAGTACATGGTACCTTATTCTATAACATGTCACTTCCCCCCCCTGATATATATATTTTTTGTGTGTTTCCAGTTGCTTTGACTACACAAATGCATTGGCGGTGAGTTATGCCTCTGCACTTTTCTGAAACGTAAAAGTAATCTCCATGTTTAGTATTTCAAAACTTAAGGGGAATATAGATCTAAAGTGATATACATTGTCATAAAATATCTTATGGAAAAATACTCAGTTTTCAATGGTCCAATTTGTTACCCATATCAATTTTCCATATAATACTCATTTCTTTTATTTGTTCACCTTGTCAACAGAGTAGAGATGGGTGAAAGAGATAAATCATTAAATGTTTACATCTATTTTTATAGTTATCCTCATAGAAAGGAACTTAACACCTTGAATGTGACTATGCTGGGATGGGTACTTGTCTCCTAAATTGTACGTTCTTCCTTTAGGATATCACCAATAGCTGCAGAGTATATAGTTTCTCTCTTTTAGGATTATTTAGTTTTCTAGGGTTTTGAAGGCATCTAGACAGCAATGAATGCCTAGAGGAAGAGAAATATATGGTGGCTGTAGAACTTAATCTGTATTGCAAGATGTGTATCTGGAACTATATATCAGCTGTTCACAGAGATGTAAACTGAGCTCACTGATTTATTAAACTGTTGGGAATTACTTCAGAGCTAAGCTAATCTAAAATGAAATCCAAATGATTACAAGCAACGTATATTATAGTTTATCACATAAATGACAAAGCATGAGACGATGGGATAGTTTCAAGCTGTTTCTGTTCTTTGTGAAAAAAAATTGATACAGGAAAACAGTTCTCCAAATATATCAACCAAAACACAAAGGAAAATAGAATTACAGAGTTCCTGCCATTGTAGATTTTTGGTTTTTGAAAGTGGTCACTGTGTTGGTAACATGGAAAACCTAAACATTCCACAAAGGAAATCTGTGGACAGGCAGAGAACTCGTTCCAGAAAATAATACGAATGTTCTGCAAATATAAATAATCTACTTTTAAAATGCCGATGCCAACCAATGGAGAATTCAAAGCAATAGTATTGACAATTAAACAGTGGAAATTGAGGACATAGCATCTCATTGCTATCCCATTCTTAAGAAACAAACATAAACAGAAGATATAATGATAAACCTTCGCCATGCTCATTTGTTCTCGATTGGAACTGTTTTCTTTAATTTATATGTCCAAGGGGATGAGGGGCCTCTCTATTTCAAGTTGTAGTTAGGGATCAATGCCCCATATTTTTCTTTCCATGAAAAAATTGGTAACACGTCAGGTGCAAGCTATCTGGGCTACAACCTTACTGCACGCCATATAGACATGAAAATATGCTTTTGTAGCACTAGTAACCATCACATCTTGAAATTTTCATGCTTGGAACCTTTGTTGAAAGAGACACGATTAATGGAAAGGGCTGTGTAGATCATAGTTAGCAGACTCTGACTCGACAAAAACTCGACAGAACTAAAATTTGTGACTTGGCGAAAATTCAACAACTTAAATTTTGCTTAAATTTCTTTAAAAACACTTTGCTTTTGCAAAATTCAGTGATAAAATGTATCCAGTGAGTTCTTAAATGAGTACGAAACTGATTTCTATTAAATTTGTTTCATTTCAATACAAATTGAGTAACAAATTGCATAATGTGGAATCCTAATACAGTAGTTGACAACTATTATGAATTTATGACAATTGCCTTTGAAAATCATTCTCATGATTCAAAAATTGAATACTACAACATTTTTCATCTTCCTCTTCCCTAATCCAATGAAAACTTGGGGAGTGGTTCTAATCCTTTCACTCTATTGCAGCTCCTTGCCTCGGTAGTGAAGGTTGTGTTTCTAGCTCCGACTTGACCTCCATCTTGTTACTAGATGGCAATGACTCCTTTGCCTCATCAATGTCATTGTCATTCAATGACAATCTAATAGCTCTTTTTAGTACAGCCACATCCTCCATTGCTTGCCTCTCAAAATCAAGAATCTTATCTACATTAAACAATGGGGTCTCCTTGTCTTGCCTTGTCCAATCACTATAAGGATCAATGTCATCCAAATCAATGACCTTTGATTTGTCCTCTAACTTTATTGTGTGAATTTGAAGTTGTATTGTATTTTTATGTTAATAATGACATTTGAATCTTTGTTGGTTCTTGTCTCCACTCCCAAACCTCTGATTTGTCCTGTAACTTTATTGTATGAATTTGAAGTGATTTGTATTTTATGTTAATAATGACATTTGAATCTTAAATATTGATAGTATGATACTTCATCATTGATCAATGATATTATGGTAGTGATAAAGATAATTTTCTAAGACTCTAAGTTGGTTGTTCTTGTCTCCACTCCCAAACCCCCTCATTATAATCAAATTTAATATATCAGAAATGATCCCAATAACTAATGGTGGTCTTAGAGTAGAGACTCTTGTGGGATTGGTTTAGGGGTAGCACCCTTGACACCACCAATCTCAAGTTAAGGCCTTTGAAGCTACACAAACTTTCACGGTGCACACCGTTGCCACAAGTTTGTCACTTATGGGAGAAATTAGGAACTTTGTTTGTTTATAAAATGTTCTAAAAACTTTAAATCAGTATTTGGTGAGTTTATGGGTTTGACTCGCCAAAAGATCAAGGCAAACAAGTTTTCCCATGAGTAACTAGGCAAGGCTAAAAGTCAGCGAGTACTTGCAATGTTTTCCCACTATGGTGTAAATTATTTTCAATGGCAGGTCAAGTTGCTTGTAGCTTGGATCGCTCCTACATTATCTTCAGCCAAAGGTATTCTACCTCCTATTTAATTCTTTGAGCTATGGAGAGTGGGAATAAGACTTGGATGTGTTATATGGTGATGCGAAAGTGAGTGGAGGGTTGTATGAATAGCTAGGTGATCTGTAAATTGATCAAAAAGTGAATTATCACACAATGACTTCACAGAAAACAATGTTACAATTTAGGTACAGTTTTGGCGAAAGAAGGCTGTGTTTTTGTGAATAAAATAGAGAGAATTGGTGGTACCAGTAGGAAGCAATGATGTAATCACTAGTTTCGAGAAGTGGTAGTAGCACAACTATTAGTTTGCTATAACTGGTAGTTTTGTCCCATGTCAAGAAGATTGTTGCATGATTTTTTGAATTTTGTATTTTTCTTTATCTTGGAATCTTTTCAACTTTTCTTTTTTTGAGTTTTGCAATCACAATAATCAACATAAATGTGAAATAAGCATTATAAGAAGCATGTGAATGATGGTTATCTTATTTTAAGTTGTAAAGTGCAGGTTTGTAACTACAAATTGTTGTCGGGTAAAACATATTGTGAGTATGTTATGTGGTTAATGTTGTAAGTGTAACCGAGGGATATGTAGTTATACGGGTTGCGGTGGTTGGCCTCGCACCCCCTCGGGTCTTTATATTGTACTATGGTATCAGCACCATTATTATATGTATGAACATATATGACATTAATGAAAGCATTGACAGTTCTCTGATATTGTCTTATTTCCATTATACTACATTCTCTGTTATGCATTAATTCTTTTACCCTGTAGCGGTAAACATCTGGCGCGGTTTCCTTAGTAGACCTGGGCGTGACGGAGAGTGAATGGCGTATGGAGGACAATGGGCATACCTCTAGAGGACGGTAGCAACAGGGAGGACGACAGATTCGAAGAACTGTTCGAGGGAGAACGTGTGTTGACCTCAGACTTTATGGCTCTCTTACAAGCAGCGGTAGAGACTCACGTATGGAGGGAAGCCGAAAGGGAAGAAGTCCCTGAAGGTGTCGTGTGGGACTGTAATGTCCCTAAAGATCCTCGTTACAAAATTTCCTGCAAAACCGACGTTAGTACAAAATAGTACTTGTAAGAACCCTTGCTGGTTCTAACTTTATCACTGTATTTTCTGATTCAATAGTGCCTTGACATTTCATCAAACACTTAGCAAACAATGTGTGAGCTTGTTGATTTGAGTTCTTGTTTGATTTGTCATGGTTTGGTATGCCGCAATTGATGCTTTTTAATATATTTGCAATGTTTGATACAACAATATAATGCAGCAAAATAGAAGATATTGCAATAATTATTTCAACTCAAAAACTGGACATTATATAGGGAATATATAGCTGAAAATTCCAGATTTTTACAACACCTTAGATACTCGGTATTTTCACAAAATATCGACAACCGAGTTCAAAAAATATTTCCTATTATCTAAATTAACAATACCCAAAAAATTTAGGAGTTACAATTCATGAACTTATAGGTATGATATGTCTTGAAACCCTTGAATAAACTTCACAAATCTGCTCATAAATGGTTTGAAATCTGATTAATAATGGCTGCCAATTCCTTCTATCACTGCAAACTGTTCTAGTAAATAATGAAGCATTCAAACCTTTAATTCTGCAACAATAAATTCATTCTTGGCCTCTGGATGAAGCCAACGCTTGACATAATTCATTGGGTGTTTCACCATTTCACTATGCTGAAATAACTTGGAAGAATTCGCAATTCTTCAAGCTCAAAATCTGAAACCCTTGTTTCAATTTCTTCTCCACACAAACAAAGCAACTGCACAAGTCATGAATGAATTGCTTTTTGCCCAAAGCATTTCTTTAATAATAAAAGATATCTTCTCTCACGCACTTTTCACTTACATAAAGACTTTGCTTTATGTGCACATTTGAAATATAATAAACTATTATATTTCTTCCCACTTTAATGCTGAAAAAGACCCTTTCATTAAAATAATAATATTCTGACACATAGGGTCCCTGTTTTATGAGCTCAGGATTTAAAACTTCTCAACTTGGTTCCAATGAGCTTTTACACTAAGTTGCCCAAAATACAATCCCAATAAAAATAGAAATCTTAGCCGATTTAATTAAATAATAATCATAATTCACCTGTCTTGCGAAAACAACTGAGGAAGCATCAGAATCAAAATCTGACAGCACATGAGTGATCCTGATGATGAATGAACCCAACGGGGTGACTTACTAAAAATAGATGCTCCCTCCAAGAATCTTGGAGTCCAAACCGGAAGCCGAAAATAAAATTTGAGCATCATATAACTCCTCTAAATCATCTAAGCTCTGTGAAACCAACTGTTGACTTACTATAAATAGTATGTCCCTCAAAACGGGGCCACAACCACCAACAAGGTCCTCTAATCACCCGTATTAGCCTACAAGGACCCAATGATAGGCTAAATCCACTAACTCCAGTGCTCTCTCAAAATGGGGACATTACAGTACTCCCTCCCTGAAATTGCTTGTCCCTAAGCAATCGCAGAAAACCAAACATAGAAGTCCACCTGGATCCCAAGGATAGAATGGAGTAATGCCCCTGCGATCACCTGTAAACTCCTGTGATGAAATCACCATCCACTGAACTAACCAAAACACACTGTCATAATGGCAACCATAGTTTCCACACAATCTGCAGTGCCAAACCTGTCACTACCCGGATCCTAGTAGAGATGAAACTCACAGCCATCCATAACAAGGAATAATGGATATCCATTACCATCTAAAAGATCAGAGCTCCCTGCACACCCTGCCAATTTGCCCTGTGTACTCCCGCAATCTAGATATCCATCCACTGTAAAACCATCCTGGATGTACTGACCCTGCAAGACACCTGCTGCTAACTTGCAGTAACCAACACCATCAACTACAAATGGAGCAAACCCATCCCCAAAAGAATGGTATAACCCTGGAGCCAACCCACACCGACATGCAAACAAGTCCTTAATCGGTGGGTCAAAAGAAAAATGATGAGCGCTCCTCACTATGTAATCATGATGAAGTGCTCCAATGCCTGTCAGAGGCTCATCAAAATCAAACCGCGAATCAAGAGATTACTCAAATTTCTAACTCTAAACAATTGGCTGGACAGGATCTTGGATAACTCTCTCAGCAAACCCAACCACAAAATCCCTGTGAGGAAGCATTGTAGTGAAAATATTTACAATTCTCCCCACCAAAAGCTGAATAGCATGAGAGCCCTGAATGAGTGTACCCTCAGAAGCTCCGAAAGGACCCTCCTGCAAAACCGGACTCTCCAGCTAGTACTCCATGAATGACTCTGTGTAGTAGAAATTATAAAAAACAGCATCAACCTACTCCCCTGCAATCCACAGCGGATCCCTCTGAAATTGCGGCACTACCAACTGCCTATCACTATCAGCTGTATGAAAAGGAGGAATATATTTGCTTCCGACAGAAGGAAACAAATCATCATGAGAACTAGCCTCCAAACCAGATGATACCCTGTCCGTGTCCTGGGAATCAAAGGGAGTGGTGTCAGCAACTAGCACACAACTCTCAGACAAATCCACACGGGCTACCACAAAATTCCCAAAAACTTGCTCTGTATCATCTGTCATCGTGCTAACAACTGGGGAACCGGATACTACAAAAATCTCTCTACTGTCCTCCACTGATGCACTAACCTCCTCTGCATCGACTGCATCTGTCTCAAGGATGGACGTAATTGTGTCCCCAACACATCCATCACTGCCAACTGTGGAAGCTGACTCACCACCAACCACTACTATTTGCGACTGAACTTGATCTATGGCTGGTAAAGACTGAATCCGCTCCAACTCCACAGTCACCTCTCCCAACTACAACTGCGACCCCTGACAAGCCAACTGAGTGCCCTCTAAAGCCTCAGATGTCGTTGTGAGCTCTTGAGTAAGCTCACTCACCTCCTCTCTGTCCATCAGTGCCTCATATGCCGTACTCCCCCACTCAACTAGGTGATCTCGATCGGCTACCATCAGTAAATAATCCTGTCTCAAAATCCTGACAGCCTCCCGTAAGGAATGAATCTCTGTCAGGGAAAATTAGCTACCACTGTGCTCATCTGTCATAGGAGCACCCCAACCATAAACAACCAACAATTGACGAGCGACATCGAAATGCTTGAGAGTAGAAGAAATGTCTCTCTCACTCACTCTCAACTGGCTAGTCACATGATGACTCTCCACCACGGGTCTCCTGTGCACAATCTCCACTGCACTGTCCACACTATGGAAGGAAGTTGTATCCTGCAAACTCCCCTCAAGATCACCGAATCTCCGTGTACTGTCATCTGAGCACACATCTACAAACTGAGTACGGACATCGGACTCGTCCTCATCTACTAAGAACTCGGAGTCCTCCCCCAGGGTCTGATAAATCAAGCATGACTCGCTTCAAGTAGAGCCATCCTCATGAGTAACCGAGGAAGTAACCTCATAATCACTCTCCTCATGTGCGCTATCAACCTCGCACATGTCCACCAATGAGGTATCACTACTGGGTACCTCTACAAACACCTCAACTCTCACACTATCCACACTATCGACAACAGGCTCAGGATGTTGAACCTCAGTAACACTATCTATCAATGGGACAGACACATCCACATGTTCCTATAAAGAATCTCCACCCTCAGGTGTGCAAATAGGGTTAGTGGTTGATCCACTAAGTACAAGAACAACTCCACCAAAATCAGCAGTTGCTGAAAAACTCAACATGGAGATCTCTGGATGTTTCACCTGTAAACAACTCATGTCTCTCCTCATATCTTCCTTGTGAAGAGGACCTATTGAACAAAGAACCCAAATATTTAGTTGCTTTATCGACAGTTGCTGGATCTAAAAGTGGTGCATTTAATCTTTCCAGTGTTTGCCTTCGTTTTTCCATATCCTTAACTAAGGCATTTGTTTGCTTTCTTAACACAGATAAACTGTCTAACTTGTTTCTATGTTTTCCAGATTTCTTGTATCTGTCCATGACTGCAAAAATAACTAAAGTGTTGATCACTTAAGTCTAACAATTAAGCTCAATGAACCTTACCCCAACAGGATGGCAAGGAAATTGCTCTGATCCCACTGTAAGAACCTCTGCTGGTTCTAACTTTATCACTGTATTTTATGATTTAATAGTGCCTTAACATTTCGTCAAACACTTAGCAAACAATGTGTGAGCTTGCTGATTTGAGTTCTTGTTTGATTTGTTATGCTTTGGTATGCTGCAATTGATGATTTTTAATATATTTGCAATGTTTGATACAACAATATAATGCAGCAAAATAGAACATATTGCAATAATTATTTCAACTCAAAAATTGGACATTACATAGGGAATATATAGCTGAAAATTCCAGATTTTTACAACACCTTAGATACTCGGTATTTTCACAAAATATTGACAACCCAGTTCATAAAATATTCCCTATCATCTAAATTAACAATACCCAGAAAATTTAGGATTTACAATTCATGAACTTACAAATATGATATGTCTTGAAACCCTTGATAAACTTCACAAATGTGCTCATAAATGGTTTGAAATCTGATTAATAATGGCTGCCAATTCCTTCTATCACTGCAAACTGCTCTGGTAAATAATGAAGTATTCAAACCCTTAATTCTGCAACAATAAATTCATTCTTGGCCTCTGGATGAAGCCAACGCTTGACATAATTTGTTGGGTGTTTCACCAATTCACTATGCTGAAATAACATGGAAGAATTCACAATTCTTCAAGCTCAAAATCTGAAACCCTTGTTTCGATTTCTTCTCCACACAAACAAAGCAAATGCACAAGTCATGAATGAATTGCTTTTTGCCCAAAGCATTGCTTTTATAATAAAAGATATCTTCTCTCACACTTTTCACTTACATAAAGACTTTGCTTTTTGTGCACATTTGAAATATAATAAACTATTATATTTCTTCCCACTTTAATGATGAAAAAGACCCTTTCATTAAAATAATAATATTCTGACACATATGGTCCCTGTTTTATGAGCTCAGGATTTAAAACTTCTCAACCTGGTTCCAATGAGCTTTTACACTAAGTTGCCCAAAATACAATTCCAATAAAAATAGTAACCTTAGCCGATTTAATTAAATAATAATCATAATTCACCCGTCTTGCGAAAACAACTGAGGAGGCATCAGAATCAAAATCCGATAGCACATGAGTGATCCTGATGATGAAAATGATGAATGAACCTGATGGGGTACGCCCCCTCCAAGAATCTTGGAGTCCAAACCGGAAGCCGGAAATAAAATCTGAGAACATCATATAACTCCTCTAAATCATCTGAGCTCCGTGGAACCAACTATTGACTTACTATGAATAGTAAGTCCCTCAAAACGGGGCCACAACCCAGAACAAGGTCCTCTAATCACCAATATTAGCCTACAAGGACCCAATGATAGGCTAAATCCACTAACTCCAATGCTCTCTCAAAATGGGGACATGACAATACTCAATATTTATATGACACTTACTCTATTCTAAGTTAGTAAGGGAAATTTGACGCTAGGAACTGCCTCTAGGTCGAGCTTCATAGAATTCCCGACTCTCGGCTTGAGGGATATAAGATCCACTCTAAGTAGTTGGACTATCGACTGTGTTTCCATAGAGCACTGCTCCTAGGTTCTCTTAGATACGGACACCGTTATCCAAGCCTACGCATATGCATATGACTGGGTATCAGTATATATACTACCTATATGAGATTATAATTATCTCGGGATTAGGAAATAATAATAATTTCTTCTATCCCCCTTTCAAGTAGGAATCCATCTCTATTGAATATAGTGTTCATTTTATATGGTATCCAAACCTGCCTTTTTTTGGGCATATACCCTGAGACTATGGGAACCACGACAATCTCCTATAGTCCCCCTTTTAGATAGGAATCCAGCTCTAATGAATATAGAATTCGTTTATATGGTATCCAAATCTGCCTTTTTGGGCTCATGCCCTGAGACTAGGGAAACCATAACAATCTCCTCTAGTCCCCCTATAGATATCGAAATTCCATCTCTAATGAATACAATATTCATTCTCTATGGTATCCAAAAACTTTATTTTCGGGATCCCATCTCTAATGAATTTACCATTCATTCTATATGGAACATGGAACCTTTATTTGCAGCACATAGTATTGTACAATATTAACATTAATTATAAGAAAATTGTACTAAATTTATTCAAAGAATACTTAATTTGTACAATAGAATAATTGAATAATACATTACATAAATCTACAAATTGCATACCATTATGTGTGAAAAGGAAACTATATATATATATATATATATTTGTTTATATTAATAATCTTTTTTTAAAAAACAATATATATATATAAATTTCTTACCTATCGATCGACTTGTTGTCGACTGCTATCATCCTTGGTTGTTGTTGTTTTTATCTAATTATTAACTTTATTTTTTTGCTCACCTTCTCTCCCCCCTTTTCCACCCAACAGCGTTGCATATTAATATGAGGGAGGGAGGGGGAGTCACGTCCCCTCCACTCCCGGTCGCACCCTCAGTGGTGTGACTGGTCGCAGCCGTAAGGCTGCAGTCTAGTCACCCCACTAAGGGGGCGACCTCTTTAAGTGTCGGTTTCTATTTAATAAACATTTTTGTTTTATAATATTTATTATAATATATAATATATCTATTATAATATATAGTATATATATTATATTTATAATAAATACTATCGTTTCGAGCTATCTTGGGGGTCAATCGGGTTTGTCTAGGTCAAGTTATAGGGGTTTAGAGCGTCCTGCAAGTGGAGTTTTTCGGAAAGATTGCATGTCTTGCAAAAATCTTATGAAAAGTGGACTTTTGCTTGTTATGTGTAGTGGGTTTAAAATCCCATTTCAAAATTTCAGGTCATTCCGAGAAGTTTTGCTTGTAGTTTTTAATGATAGTGGGCTTTTAAAACTTGTTTGCATATCATGTCATTTAAAAACATGAGGTCACACATAAAATATTACATTTTCCCTTCAATTAGTGGGCTTTTAAATTATATTTGCATATACAATCATGCATTCATTATTTAAAGTCTTACTCTAATAAGTTACAAGGTGGGCTTTTTGGAAGTGATTGCGCTTATGTTTTAAAGTTATTATAACTTAAAACTAAAGGTGGTGTTTTTTTTTGAAGTTACATATTAAAATGTATGTTATTTTCTTCTAAAAACCCGTCATGCTTCCAGCTTAGCTTATGCTTTATAATGCAAAAGCACGTGATGGCAACTTTTCTTCAAATTGCATATTTTTAAAGTTCTTCTAACATGTGTGATTCACATTTTAAAGCCTGTGACCTCTTATTAAGAGCATGTGAAGTAAAAAGCCTAACTTAAAGACTCATGGTGGCGATTTTATTAATCTTTGCATGTATCTTCTAAAAAGAGTATATGCTATATGTATTACAAATTGCATCTTACCTCTAAAGAGTGCACGGTTTTTATTTCATGTGTATGTCGTTGAATTTTGAACGAAATGCATATGGAGGTCGAAATACATATGCTAACGTTTGAAAAAAACCCGTTATCAACATTAGGGCATGTCATATGAAAAAACCGCGTTTTCTGAACCCACAGTTTCATCTCCAAGTGCTGGGCGTCGATTTCTGTTTTGAGAGCTTATTTCAATGCCCCGAGGGAATGTTAAAACTCGTTTTCTCTCCACTAGAGTAAATGTTTTTCTTCCTCAAAGAAGCCATGACGGGATTTTGTCTTCACTTGGCATAAAAACGTGAGTTCTTCAACCACAAGAAGCTCCGTTTTGGAAGAAAGAGTCCGCCTAGGGCACAAAAAGAAAGGAAACATTTTTGTATGCAAGAAACTCGCCATTAATCCCTGTGTTTTTCACCACTAATTTCTTGGGGTATTTGGTAAGTTTTCCTTTTGTTTCAAAAACGTTTTTCTTACTCCATTCTTCAAATTCGAAATGCATTTATTTTGGGAATTGTTGAATGTGGTTAATGCATTATTTGGCAAGAGGAGTTTGAATTTGTTTAGGTCATGTTTCGTTTGAATTATTCCAAGTTAGTTGCTGATTTTAGGCAATCTATGAATGCATGGAAGACATTTGTCTCTTCTGTTTCCATGACTCATGCAAATACATTCATTTATCATTAGGAATTAATCAAACTCATTGCCTATATATCTCCGAACTTGCTCTTCAAGTCTAAATTCGAAATTCCTCATTTGTTTTCAGAATTTCAAAGTTTGAGCGAGTGGGTTTTCCCTTTGCTTTCCAAGAAGGTGTGGATTTTCTTACTTTCCTCTTGTTACACATGTACATTTGTATTTCTTTTTAGTTTGTGTATTTGTTTGTTTTCCATTTCCTTCTCTAATTTTCTTCTAAGTTGCATATGAGGATGCAATTTATTCTCATATGCAGTTGGGATTAAGAACCCCGTTCTTGATGGTGACTTTCCCAAAAAAATGAATGAAAAGATGCTAAGTGCTGCTTCATATGCAAGATGCAACAAAAAGCCCACCTTTTCATATTCTCAATGTTGAAAAGACAAGTGTGAGACTTCCAATATGCTAAGTAGCCAAAAGCCCACTTTTTCACTTTCATCTTCATATGCATGTCTCTAAAAAGCCCACCATGCACATGGTGTGTCCATTCATGAGCTGCAACTGATTCCAAAAATCCCACCTTGCATATTGAACATTTTCTCATGCATATATGCATCAATGTATTCATTTTATCAAATTCAAAGTTTGCTGTCCGCATACGTGCAATGCCTCCAAAATACTAAGTTCTTCCCAATATGCATTATGGATTGAAAAACCCACCTCTTTCATAATGTTCATACTTACATATCAAAGAAGTCCAGCTTTCTAATATGCAAAACAGTAAAATGTCCACCTTTTTGTGTCCTTTTATGTGATGTATGTTCTTCCCTTCAGGCAAATGAAGATTCATATGCAAGAAGCAAAGTACTTCCCATATGGTTGCAAAGAAAAAGAAGATCTTCCTCAAACATGTGATTACGTTTCGAAATCTTGATTACAAATTCCAAGGTTGCAGAAGCATATGAAGCAAGAACAACCATATGATGGAGTCATACAAAGAAAGGGATGGAAGATGCAATGATGATTGGCATAGAATGCTTTCAAGACTGAAATGAAAATGAAAAGATGTTTTTCCAGCAATAACCACTATGATGTAGAAAAAACAAGGATGCAGGTTCATATTCCAATTCAAGATATTTTCACCAAACCTGAGCATATCAACCATGGGGCAGCCTGTAGCAGCATCAAGATCGACAAAGGATGATGCAAATAGATGTCGTGTTTTGTCAGACACTTAGTTTTGTAATTTGTAATTGACAGATAACATGTAGAATGTAAACAAGATGTAATTACATGTGATAGTATCACATGCAAAGTTGTTCCATGTAATCATGCTGCTATTGTCCCTAATTTTGCATTCCCCAAAATTGGGCAACCCTACGCATTTCCTAGTCAGGTTGATATGCGTTTTTCTCTAAGCGTGTCGATGTTACGGAAGGAGTATTTTTCAACAGAATCGGCCATCCCTTGATTTCTGGTTGTTCTATCTTCTGACTAAACATCAAGTCCTTTTCTTTCTTTGTTTTTATCTTTTCGCTTTGTTTTGCGTCTTGTTTTTGTTTCCAGTTTAGTTGGCGTCTTTAGGTTTCAGTTGCTCTGCAAAACACGTCCTTCCAAAGTCAATGAAGAAATGGTCTTTTTTCTGGTCGAACGCATAAAGTTTAAGCTTTTTCTGTATGAGTGATAGTTTTTAAACTCTATCT
>MU224172.1:352720-386672 GCA_018584345.1 Thuja plicata
AGTATGGTGGTTGTTGAAAGTAATCACAGGTTATTTTAGTAATTTATTTGATAGCATTGGTTATGTATAATTTGTTATCAGCAATTGGGGTTTTGAAATTAAATTAAATAGAATGCATGGTTATTTGCATTTCAATGTAATTGATTGGTTAAAGAATATTGGTGAAATCATTGTTTGACCTGGCAAACTATGTTAAAAATTCATATCATTCTACAATTCCAAAACAAATACAATTGTTGCAAGCAAATTCAGAGATAGAGCCAGGTAGGCTCTTTACAACTGGAGACCCCTCGAATACCATTCTAACCCCAGTCTACACTGTACGGTCCTCACCCACATCGTACGACCCTCAACTTCACTCCGTACGGCCTAAACTTCCTACCGTACGATCTGCACCATTCACTCTCGTACAACTCCCTACCATACGACCCTAAACTTCACTCTATACGGCCTGCAACTCCCTACTGTACGACCCTCATCATTCACTATTTACGGCCTGCAACTCTCTATTGTACGACCTGCTACCGTACGACCCTCACCATCCCCACCGTATGGTCTGTAACTCTTGTCCACCGTATGACCTGTAACTCTTGTCCACCGTACAACATCGACCTACTTTCCACCATACGGATCCGTAGTTCGTGTTGTACCCATCAGCACCATACGGACATTGTCCGCACAACCCCACACAGAGAGATTTGGCGACGTTGGGTACCTATCTTGAGGTAAGGGTAGCAATTTGGTTGCCATATAGAAGCTGGGAACATTACACCTGTCGACTCCATAAGATGACAACTGCCTATAGGGAGACGTGACATGGTTGGGGAAAGAAAATACAAGCCACCAAGCAAGAGGGTTGTGGTAGACATATACTCTTAGGCTTGGTATAGAAATAGCTTTGGGTGAACCACCTCAACATACAAGATGAAAGACTTACTATTCTAGGATGAAACACTAAATATCAAATCCTCTGTTGAACAAGGAAACCTTAGATGCTAAACAATGTGGAATATTGTGTGATCAACAAAGATGACCCCAAGGTTTAGAGTGCATACTTTCAACTTTAATGTGAACACAACTCAATTTACGATGTCGTTTGCTGATAACCACGTGAGGACTTACGCTATTCACTCAATGAGATATCAACTCTTCTTTAGGATGCATATCAATGAGCAAGTAACAATTGATGTTAAGCTTATATTAAAATTCTAGTTGACCATGCAAAGCAATTTGCAATCAGCAAACTACATGTAGTAAGGATTAGGTGAGTTTCACAAAGGTTCATTCAAGATTTCTTTCATCCAACTAAAACACTTAAAGAAATTTCTAAACTATGTTTGGGAAATCAGAGAACCACACAAATACTCCAAAATCTTCACAAAATCACCCAACTTTAATGATTTATTTCAATTTTGGCAGCATCAAAGTGATAATTGTCCATAGACTCCCTTTACAAATGAGAGGGGCAGGGTTTATATAGGAGTCTTCCATACAATGAATGACACAGGTTGATTTAGAATTAATGACCAAGGCCATACCAAGGAAACCCTAATTAGGGTTGTTACAAACATTAAATGACATCCAATAGGAAAATTACATTGCTTTGAAAAACGTATCCTTTCCGGGGATGAACCAATTAGAAAATTCGATGGGGTGAATGCATTAAATGTATTCCACATGTCTACTTGGAATGACTTGATAGGTTGAAGATTAGTGGACGCGCCACCTCAACCTGTTTATCTTGTAATCTTCATTTCAACTCCATTTCTTCATCCTTGGAATTCTTCATTGTTCTTGGAATTCTTTCTCTTGGATGTCTTGACTTCGTAGCTGTTGAATCCTTTGTATTTCCATCTTCATTGTTTGGGATTCCTTGTCGTCTTCATCTTTATGGTGATCTTCTACATCTTTCACTTGAACCCCCTTTAGCCTTGATCTTCTTGACCTTCTTGTGATTGGGTCCTTAATGTTGATCTCGAGTTTCCTCTGTTTGTGAATGACATAGGATTGGAATATCATTTTGCAAATGTTCAAGAAGATGGTTTTGTGGTCTTAAGCTATTTTGAAGGTATGTCATTCTACAATAGACTTGCTGTACCTTATTTCATTAAGACACCATTGCTTGTGATTTTGGAGACGCACAAGGTTTGTAAAGGTCTTGTACTATTTAGAGGATTGCATATACATTGGAGCCATTTACTTGAAGGCCTATTGATGGGAACTAATAAATTACCTCTTGAAAAGATAATGCATGGCTTATGAAAGGGAATGTTCCTTCAAGAGGCAATGTGCAACAAAAGATGGAAGAATTTTTAGGTTTGATTCATCGGTTACCAACTCACTCATCAATGTTAATAGCTGCCCTATGAAGTTGATTGTGAAATTTTTAGACCCTAAAGTGACATTAACAGCAGATTGTATGTGTTTGTATGCACGAGATAGTCTCTATAGCAATTGGAAGTTGGGTGTGGATGATATTTATCAGTTTATGACAACAAGGGCACTCTTGAGGTAATTAACAATCAGATTTCCAGAATTAGTACTACTACTATAATTTGTGCCAGCAACTTTGAGGAAAAGGCGAATTGAGATTTTGGAGATGACAAAATGGGGTATGAATTATTCCATTTTTCAGATTTCAGTTTGGCATCACAGACATGATTCCGATTGCATATTTACATCGGTGTTAGAGGCTTCTATGTGTTTGAGTTCGGTGGTGCTAGCATTGTTTTTGGAGTTGATTACAGGATTTGGGATACAGGTGCAATTTCTAGCAGTGAGTTTTTCATTCAGGGTTGTAGTTATGGGCATAATTGCAGTGTTGGTTTCGCTGTTCACTTTCCAATCAGCACCCATAGGACTACGGGTTTTGGCATGCAGATGAATTTGTATGCATTTCCAGTCCAACAGATGATTAGTACATGGTTGAGAATTGATGGTAGAGGATTTTTGCTCATTGGAGATGACTTTTCAATTACTCTCATTCTCATGACTCCTATGTATTCAGTGAGATTTCTGATTGTTCGCTGCTGTCTTAGTTTTCTCACACTGTTTATTGTGACCTCAATCTTGGGGCAGTTTGGTTTTGAGCACTTGCAGTCTTTAGTACAACCAGTTATGGGAGATTCTTTGAGCATAGTTCAGTTATTCAACACTATCTCTTGGGAGAGTCTAGGACACTGCAATCATTTCATGGTACTATTTGGTAATCTTTGAGATGATGATTGGTTGATCACAACGAGATGGGTTAGTCGGTGTATTCAAAGGCCTACCCTTGACACTTGGAGATTAAGAGTCGATGGTATGTTTTTAGTTGGCGATAGTAGAGGCATTCCTTGGTTGACAAATTAAAGAGTTGTAACAGTGATTGATCTTTGTTTTTGTGATGTCATGTGGAGTGATACTTGGGTTTATTTTTTATGGTGGTTGAGCATGGTGTTTTCTTGTTTCTTGGGATTGTGATTGGCAGTGGGTTTGCTGATGTGATCTTTTGTTAGTTTCCTTGGCAGGTTATATTTCATGGGAATGATTTCAACTCTCTCAGGGATTTCAGTTTTGGTTTTGATGATATTCTCTTTATGGGGTTACAGGAGAAGAGAGTGCAGTTTGAGTATGATGGTTTATCAATTATGATCAGAGTGGCGTAGTGTCATGTGGTGGTTCCATTCCGAGTTTGATTCAGAACCTTTAGATCACTTTGGTCAGTACCTCAACAGTTGATAGGAATGTGACAACCTTTGTTGACATTTTAGAGTTCACTCCTATGGTTTTTCAGTTTGGTCCTTTCGAAGAGCATTTTCTTGAGGAAATGACTGAGCTTATGCAATGCTGGATTGCTTTTCTTGCTGGGGATTGGTAGGATGTCTTTGGTTTGGGCACCTTGCAAGACAGTGTTTACAGTAGATGGTATTGTAGTTTCTCTAGGTTGACATGGGACTCTAGGATCATTCTTGGGTTTAGTTCGGATTCAGCCAGTTGATTGTGGATTACATTGGCATTGTTTGAGGTCAAGCAATCTTTGGGAAGGGTGGACTGTAATGTCCCCTTTTTAGCACATGTATGAATTTGTCGTTAGCCTATTTCTTCATGGTCCCGTAGGCTAACTAGGACATTAGAGGGATCTTGAGGGCATTTGGCCGAAGCAGTTTCAGTTGAGGATCGATCCAAGGTGTTTGGATGCATTTTTGGGCATACTTACTATTTATAGTAAGTCATTTTGGGTGTGGTTAGGATCTTCCGTGGCAGTGTCATGTCGATGATAAATTATTAATATTGACAAAAGATTTTAATATCATTGATATGATTTATTTATTTGCTGATAAAGTTAAATATAAATATTTAACTTTATTAATGCGGGACTATAGGTAAGTGGGAAATATTTAAAGTCCCTTTATATAATAATAGATTGGAGACAAAATGTTTGGGGCTTAAGTTGAAGGGAAAATTATTTTAAATGACATGGAAATATTAAAGGAAAAGTATCGGCAAAAAATAGGGGGGAAAACAATCGCGATTGCATAGGGAGGAAGCAATCGCGAGAAAATAGGGGGAAAAGCAAAATCCCCAAAAAAATAGGAGAAGGTAGAAAGTGATTTTGTTTATCCCACATTGGCAAAGTGAGTGAATGGGCTCTTATGAGAGCGTTATAAAAGAGATTGAAGAGCTCTCTTTTAAATATGCTGAATGAAATAAGAAATTTATGAATTTATTGGAGAATTCTTCTTCAATGGTTTGTGAGGACGAATTCCCTCTTGAATGATATTCTCTTCGCTGTTGGAAGACACAGTCAGGAGGATCTTTGAGTGTTCATTTCAAAGTAAATCTGAATATCTATTTGAGTGTCGCATTTCATATTGTGTGGGTGATTTGTCAATCTTCTTGGGATTGATTCTGAGCATTAGTGTTTTGGAAATTAAGAGATATTGCTGTGATCAATCTGCTGTTGCTGGAGATACTTTACATCAGTTTGGAAGAGTTTTCAGATAAATGAATGCCTGATTTATATCGCTGAGAAAGTTGTTCATAGCTGTAGACGTTTTTCTTTATGCTGGCTACATACTGTTGAATCTGCTGTTACATATATTGCTGGAAGACGTCATTGCTGTTATTGCAGAAAATATTGGGATGATTTGGTGATTTCTGTAGCTCGTGGAAGTGCTGGGAATGATCTGTAGTTGACAGCACTGTGCATTGCAAGGAGTATCGACACCAAAGGCTTCATAGTTTCAAACTTGTGTTATCAGAAAAGGAGGCTGCAATTCGAGGGTATGTCTGTGTTCAGTTTATTTTTAATTCTTCATTGAAAGATAATCCTTATGTATTGTGTAAGAACCTAAGTTGCCGGTTCAGATTCCGGTATGGATGCGGGTTCGAGATTCGGGTTCGTAATTCATCCAATTTTTTTTTGGGTTGGGTTCAGATTTGTTTTGGGTTCGTCCGTACAAGAATATATTAAAAAAAAAAATAAAAATAAATAAATAAATATATATACATACATATATATATATGCAGCAGCAAATAAGTTCATACACCACCACATATATTAACGTTTTAGTCCAAATGACAAATACACAAGCAGGTATCTTGTTCATACGCCCGCTAACCCAGTTTCACATCGATCAAAACCCCAACAAAGACAAAGATGATGATGATGAAGATAAAGATGAAGATGAAGAGATGGTTGTGGAAAAGCTTCGTTTGGTGGCGGCGGCAGCAGCAGACCGGGCAGAAATGCACGGTGTCCTTGCACAGCAAAGAGACGGGTGAAACAAACTCCTCCTCGCCTCCCTCACCAACATCACGCTCGCCGCGCTCATTCTCTAGGCTTTACCCAACAATAGTACTGTGGCCACACTTTAGTATGGCTTCCCCGCAGCTCTCATGTGCGGCGTCAACAAAATCCAGCCTTTGCAGTTGGTGGAGGAGCAGAGATTGGCAGTGCGGCTCTTCCAGCAGCTGAACACTGACATCCACACAAACCTTGCTTTGCCTCCAACAAAACTGACATTTGGAGCCAAATTCGTCCAAAATTCTGTCCAAATTCGTTCCGGGTTCGCACGGCTGTGTGAAAAGTCTGCAAAATTTGTTGGAAATTCTCCCAGGGTCTTGCTGAATGAATTGCAGACAAATTTCTCAGTCAAAAGTCGAATTTGGCACGAATTCGCTCCGAACCAGAATTCCGAGCGAACTGAATTTCAACTTTCACCTGTTCTGAGCGAATGTTGTAACTTAGGTAAGAACCTATCAGATTGGGATTAAATAAGATTGCTGTTTGGTTTGTGAAATTCATTGTGAAGTTGGACATATTAGTATTTTAGTCATTAGTTGTTCACTTTGTTGAATGTGTTCCATTGTTATAAACTACCAATCATCCTCTAAGCGAACAAACAAAAAAAATCAGAAGAAGGGTGCCTACTACAATTTCTTAGACTGCAAAGGGGCTTTAAGGTGTAGCAGAGGCCCTTTTTAAGAAGGATCCTCGATGTTTTGTTGGCGAGACCTTCAATGTAGGGGAGAGGTGCAATTGAAAGATTAAAGGGGAATCATCCTTGAAGGTAGGTTTGCAACAGGATTGGGCTTTCTTCAATGCACTTGAGATGTGTTCTTTTATACCATTGAATCTATATTGTCATTCATCTTCTTAAATCAGAACATTATTAGTATACACTGTATTATTCGGGTAGTTAGAATTCAATTGATAATCATGATCCTTAATCAACATAAAATTATTTGGGTTTTTCCCCTAACATTGGTATTTAGGAAAATGAGAAATTGCGGGGTTTTAAAGAATAATCCAGGGGATTCCTTTATAGAGCTAATTGAGTCCACAAGTCTCTAGCTTGGTAAGGTTTAAGTAAATTTCTGTCTAAAATAGTCCCTCTTGTACTGCGTTTCTCAATTGCTAGTTTAATATTTGAAACTGAGGTTTTACAAATATTGTTTATTCTAATATATTGTCATATGTGCTAGAATTGACAAATATTACAGGATTTAGTTGTAGGATACATGGGAGTGCCAAAATACCCAGGGATAAGCATGACTCAACACCCTCAGTATATTACAGTTCGGTAAGTCTTTCTTTGGCTTCTACATTCAAATTCAACCTTGTTAGGGAATTGATTATATATCCATAGAGTAGAAATTAATTATTTCCTAACTGTTCGTTGGATCGTCTCTAAGATAGGAACAGAAGTCAAGGAAAAACGCTTGATATAAAATGTCAAATGTATTTGATGGTTGCTTATAGAGAGGAAATATACTCATGAATATGAAGTTGCTGGAAGTTGATTTGTTAGTCATTTTTTTTTAATGGCAGGAATAGAAAAGGAAGGGAAATGCTTAATTTAGTTCGTGATCTCTTGGAAATATCTCCAACCGTGAGCAATGTATGTTACATGATTTTTTTGTTGTTGCTGATTTTACTTTTGCTGTGAGCATGCCTAGTACATTGTGTTTCCTGTAGGCTGCTCATTTTCGTAAGCAGATGCAATTTACAAAAATGTATTTTCATGATTATTGATCGGTATTCTACAGGGTAAGCGACAGTCATTTGTTATGGAAACAGTTAAAGCTGATGACAAAGCAAAAACTGGTATATCTTGCCCTTTTTCTTCAATTGTATCTGGCCTTACGGTTACAGTGGATAAGCATGGATAGAAATATATGAAACCTGTATGAGACATATTCGTTTTAGGATGAATTTTGACAATTTGTTCATACCATCAGATTACTAGCATCTAACATATTCCTTTGCTAACATGTTAAGCATGATATGTTATTCCCTTATGCTTTTCCTAACATTGACTTCATTCGTATTCTTTGCCGGTAAGAATATATCTGTCATACATGATGTTAGCATCATGTGTTCCTTTTAGCTGGCACTTTGCATCTTTTGTTTCTTTTTTACTTGTGGCTATATTAATACTGTGCTGATACCGTGCAATTATAAACTTATCCCCTTTCTCTTTGCAGAGAAGGGAAACTCCCAACCAGCTCCCAGATTTATTGGGAACATCATTGCTTTTCTTTTAAACTTGGTATGTGTACTCTGCTTCAGTTATTTATTTGTTTTTGGATAATTCTAGTTGTGCCATAGTAAAAACCAATCTCCGTACGGAGAGCATTACCTTCTACAGTGAAACCTAACAAGTAGATTTGAGATACCTTAGCATAAAAATGCACTACATTGAGGGTTCAAATCTATTTGTACCGATACCAGAGCAAACCTGCTCAGTTCGCATAGTGCCATTTGTATGACAAATGCCCTTGTCTTGGAAGGTATGCTAACTATGACAGTGATTTTATTCTTGGTTGCGGCAGATTGGACCCAAAGGTCTAGAGTTTGGTCGATATTCCCTGGATTATCATACAATACGTAATTATTTGCATGTTTGCCGTAGTTGGGGCAAGCAAAGGTAGGCCATATGCTCTCCTCAATTTTCCATTGATATTGTAAATTGAGTTGGGGTACTATTTTCGTTGAAAAGCATTGTTCAAACTTGGTGGGCATTTTCATTTTTTAGGTTGCAAAATAATTGAAGTCTTTGTGAATAGCGACTTTATACACCTAACAAAAAGGAATTGTGGCAGGTAATAACCTCAACAAATTGTTTCTACTTGGTTGCAGGGCTGAAAGGCATATTCCCTCTTATGCAAAGAAGATTATTGACATGTACAATGTCAAAGGAGAAATTGATAGGCTGCTTTTAAAAAAATAAATTAAGAAATAAGAAATGATTAACTGAAAATAGAAATATTCTTAACTAAGTAAAGATATATAAATTTGTAAAATAAAATGAGATGTTTATTTTGTTTTTGTTGTTGTTGTCTATGTTAGTTTTTATTATTTGTATAAAGATTTTGTGTATATTAATGTCTATTTTATTTTAAGTTATATTTTTAAAAAAAAAATTGGTACTTTATGATTATTTATTTATATTATAATTAAGTGAAAAATAATCTTTAGCTTATTTACGTTTTTAAATTTAATTTTGTCCTTTTGCTACCTATTATAACCATTCTAGACAACTATACAATTTAGAGAAATGATAATAAAATTAATGTGAAGCCTACCTTGAACATGTGCTTTGACATTAAAGTATATTTAATATATAATGTCTTTCCTATTTCAAGAAAAAAGGCCAAAATTGGGAAGAAAGTCTTTGAACAAGGGTTGAGTAGGAAGAACCTAGAACTATGGATGGGGTGAAGACAAAGATGCATGGGTTAATGAGGAGGATAAATGGAATGGTAGTTGGGATGATGGTGAGTGTGTTTTGAATCTCTAGTTAGAAGCTTGATGGATTGCTTGTGAACAACCTGGCTTTTCCCTCCTATTGTGTTTGGTGATTGGTTAGGGCCTACATTACTGGATGATGGAGGGGATTTTTCTTACTTTAGCTCGAGGAGGTGTTTGTGCAGAAGGCTTTCTTCTTCCCTCTAGTCCCATGAGCATAAATGAGTGTTCCAAGGTGGCATTTGTGTAGGATTTGCCTATTACATTGTCTTCTATGAATTTGAAGGTGTTTGATAAGGTCAATTTCTTCTCTTTTGGTTGCACAATGCAAACATTTTTGGTACATCATGGCTTGACAAATGGTTGTCAATTGTGAGTGGGGTTACTCGAGTGACACTAGACACCATGGATTGATGAAGGGTGTTCTGTTGTGGGTGGAGTTCCTCGAGTGTTCCCAAACATTATCAACATTGATCTTGTTTTTTACTGTAAGGGTAATAGGCCTTAATTTTATTAGCAGTATGAGTTGAACATTGTCATTAATTTCAACATCTTGGGGGCACTAATGTCAAACTAATGAAAAAGTGTGAGCTCAATAGCATACTTGATGTAGAGGAGAAGTATGAGAGTTGTGTTCAATATTAATGTACCTAATGCAAAGACGTATAAGGGTTGTGTTCAATATTGTATCTAATGGAGAGTTGAGTACGATATGTTGAGATGTGCAGGAAAGAGTATCTAAAGTCTAATATGCAAGAAAGAGTATTTGACATGCTATATTATATGCACACATATTCTTATGTCTAGTGGTGATAGCAAGTTAGTGAGGTATATGTGGAAATGAAAGTATCGGAAGCTGGAACATGTAGGAAAGAGTATTTGAAGTCCTTATGAGAGAATGCTTTGCATTCCTTCGCATAAGATGTTGACAACCTCTAGTTTTGGTGCTGTAATTTATGGTTTGTGAATGTTCCACTATCCTATTTTCAGGTCCACAATGGTTCAGATGAAAAGTTATGTTTTGTTGTTTGTTGTCAGGAATAGTCAGTAAAGGATTGGAGAATGCTTCACATTGGTGATTCTAGATATGTGGTTTGGTGGACATGTTTCCAATATATGTATAGTGTTCCAGTTAAAATAGCTTATGTTGGTTTTCTCCACAAGTGAATTTATGTTGTCCACAAGTGAAGTTATGTTGTCTAGAGTGTGACATTATTGTTTGTGTTGGTCTTTGGCCGACTTGGTTGATTGTGATGATTTGATTTATGATTTTTGGGTTTGGATATGCTTTAGAGGAAGAGTTAAGAGATTAATATTGGTCTTTTTGTGGTGTATTGTGCTTCGATGCAGATATGTACATTGGAGAGTATTTTTGGGTTGACTCGTTAGCATGCTTTAATGTTTTTCTATATGGTTAATTTGGGCCTAGCCACTGAGTATTTTGTGAAGCTTGTACTTTGATGAAATCATTTACAGAAGATGTGTTATGATGTATTTGGGTCCCATTTATCTTGGGTGGACCGCATTGGATGTAATTGCTTGAGGTGGTCGACTTTGCGTTAATATTGCTTATCTCTACTATGGTCACCTAGTTGTAATTTTGATTGACCAAATTGATAATATATGTGTGTGTGAGTGGGTGTGTTGTGTGTGTAATAACTAGTTGGTCAGAATGGAAGATTAATAATCCATACATGAGAAGAGCCCATGGTATATGAGGGGTCCTTACAAAGTTCTATACCTAAGTGACCTCTCAAAAAGGGACACACAACTATGATTAGTATAACAAAAAGTATATAGTAGTGAAACCCTTGGATCTATGTACAAAGTGATTCCTTGCTTGCATCCCATTGTAGGGAGGACAATGAGAACATAAAACCCACAACCCTAAAGAGAAGTAGAATTGCAATACCTAAAATGCAAAAGAGTATTGGGACACTAGAGTTGTAGCATGTGAAGAAGAGCAATATCTCAATGACATACCAATCTATGGGCAAATCACCATTGCTATAAAATTGAGTATCTCCTTGGCTATTAGTGATAGGTTAAAATGAGGTAATTAACATTGTAGTCCTAGGGATCCTTGTTAAATATTAGACCTGATGATAGAAGACTCATTAGGTCAAAGTTCACGTTGATTGCAAAAGAATGTGGATAGAGAATCTACCATTACATTTTTGTATTATGCAGTACATGTGTTAAAGATTTTTATGCAATACATGCACTGCGTAACCAATCTACCATTACATTTATTATGTGCATGCAATTGTTGAAATGCTCTAGTGAACTTGCAATACAACAAAACATAATAAATTCTTTACTTCTTGCTAGTCACAATCTTACATGAATGTCAATAACTTGAAAACTACATTTAATCAAGCACAATAAATACGAAAGAAAACCAAACTCATTAATAAAGAAATGATCTTAAAACTCTTATTAACCGAGTGCAATAAATACTATAGGGAACTAAACTTATTTAAGAAATGATCCAATACTTTTAAATAGGGGGAAAATATCATAAAAGAAAAATTATGTTATCAAGAACTATAGATACCAAAGGGAACTAAACTTATTAGAGGATGACATAAAGACTTTGAATTGGGGAAAATATTGTAATGGCAATAATTTTATCATATTTTATTTAATGGAGTTGATTCATAATTTAGTAGTGTACCATCATAAATTGTAAGCACCTTATTGGTTTGTATAATTTCATGATTGTTTAGCACCTACCTTAGCATGTTTTCATTTTAACATGCATAATAGGACTTCATATGATACTTAATGAACACCTAAATTCAAATATGGGTCCTATGTTTCATCTAAAGTCAATGTGAGCCCGTGCTTTTAGGTGTGCTCCTTTATTATTTCTCTCCTTCAATTAGTTATTTCCTACATAGGCCCTATGTTTCCATTTTGTTGCTTTGTTCTTCTTCAAACTTGGTATCGGTGTTCTGGGTTCTTTTCTCTATGCTCTTCAACAGAGTGGTTTGCACTGGGTTTCCTCACTCATGGTCTCGACACATCATTTACCTGATCCATAAGACTAGTGCGACCTCGGACCCCGGGAACTACAGAACCATCATGGTTGGACACACTTTTGCCAAACTATATGCTACAGTCCTGAAGACTATTTTATCCAGAGAGCTCGACCGTTGCCAGTGTCGTGCGAAGGGGAAAGCGGGTTTTCAAACTGATTTTCAGACCATGGATCACATTTTGACACTACGGACCATTATCGAAGAGGCCCGCCCCCGCTCGGCAAAGGTTTACTGCTGCTTTGTGGATTTCTACAAGGCTTTTGACTCAGTTCCTCGGGTGGCCCTTTTCCAGAGACTCAGAGACATTGGGATCTTCGAGATTCTCATGATTGCTATTATGCGGCTTTACGAGTGTGTGGTGGGCAGATTTAGGACTCCACAAGGGTTCTCTGAGTCGATCCAGAGTACCATCAGGGTGAAGCAGGGCTGCCCTCTCTCTCCTACGCTTTTTGGCATTTACATTGACGAGCTCGAGGCTTTCCTTCGGGATCTCTCGCTCCCTGAGGACGGTTTCTATCTGCATCAGGTGTTGATCTCCATTCTTTTATTTTTCGATGATGTGGTCCCTCTGGCCTCCTCCCTCGAGGGTTTACAGAGACTCATTGATGGTTTGGCTTCCTTCTGTGAGCTTCGACAGCTGGTTGTGAATCTGGGCAAGACCCGGGTGATGGTCTTCAATTGTTTGAAGACTTCTCATCTTCGCTTATATTTTCAGGGCTCAGAGATCAAGATCTCTTCCTCCTATACTTACCTTGGGGTTAAGTTCTTTGGTCCTTGTTTTAGCTTGAGACCTGCTATGCAGCCCCGGGTCAACAAGGGGTTGGGCTCCTTGGCTCCGCTTGAGAGACAGTGCTTCAGACATCACTTTCAGGACATCAGGTCCAAGTTGGCCCTCCTTGACTCTTTAGTCAGGCCGACGGTGCTTTATGGCTCTATTGTGTGGGGGCCCTCTCTTCTTGAGTCAGATTGGACATCTGTTGAGAGAGTCCAGATCCTCCTCCTTCGGCGCCTCATCAGATGTCATCGCTCTACCCCTCACAACGTTATTCTTGCTGAGTTTGGTGCTCATCCTTTTATACTTGCAGTCATTTTTGATCTGGTCTGGTTCCTTCACCGTCTCCGGGGTTTTGATGATTCTGCTGTCGGTTGGCAGAGATACCCCTATCTTGCTTATTGCTCTTCTTTGGCCCTTGCTATTGCTGATCCCTCTGGTAGAGCTCGCTGTTGGTATGTCCAGGCCGCTACCTTGCTGGGTGCTGTGGGGATCTCGATTGATCATCTACCCCCGTTTCAGTTTTCCTTGGATGCTCCCACCCACCTCCTCTCCTCCCAGCAGGAGCTGAATGACCACGTCAGACTCGATATCTATAGACAGTATATCACCACGACCTGGTGCAACCCTCCTGGAGGGCTTCGTCCCAGGATGGCCTCCTATGCCGAGCACTATATGGAGATTCTTGATGGGATCATTGTGTGTCCTTACTTGGCCTACCGATGGACTCACTCTCTCCGTATTTCTTTGGGGTCTTTCAGAGTCGGCTCTCACTGGCTCCGCATCCAGACTAATCACCACATTGACAGGGCTAACCAGATCTGCCGTCTTTGCACCTTGTTGGAGACTGAGTTCGAGGCACATTTCATTTTTCGATGTCCCATTTACTACGAGATCAGAGGGAGATTCTACTGTATGTTTAGAGAGCGCAGTTCCCTTGCCTCCTTCAGATACACCGATCAACGATGCCTTGCACTTTATCTTCAGGAGACCACACGGCTTTGGGATTCCACCCTCCAGCTCATGTTCCCATCCAGCCAAAGATTTGATCATCTTATCACATCCTTTTTCACTTCAACATCTGCTGCCCGCGGCACGAAGCGCCCTCTCGGTCCTCTTTCTTCTGGACACACCAGGCTTGTGAGACCTCGTAGAGATCGTAAAGATCGCACTCGGCTGTAGCACTCCACCACCAGTGTTACTCAGAGACGGTCTAGGGCTCCTTCTAGTCTCAGATCGTACCCTTCGGTGCTTGATTGCTTCTCGCTCGGAAAAAGCCTCTAGGCGCTCTTCCTGGTTCTTTTGTTCTCTATTCTCTATTTTCTGTTTTCTTCTTTCTTGTTATTGTTCTTTCCCTAGACACCGTTTGGTGCTCCTGCTGTTGGTTGTTTTGCTCTGTATGTTCGCAGCCCCTTAGACCCTTGTTGGTCTCTTGTTGGACATTAATAATTTATCTTATCTTATCTATCTTATCTTCCCGACCTTGAAAGCAGTTGTGCTTGATAATTTGGCTTCTCCTTGTTATCTGAGGCATGCAATTTCAATTTGACCTCTAATTGGTAGGTATAGATCACCTTAGGCAAAGTATACCTGTGTACAGAATGCCCTAGGCAATTTGTACCTTGAGATTTGGTCCCAAATTCAAATTGGTGGCCTGTTGAAGTGTTCCAGTGGGAAATTACATATTGTGTTCGCCTCCTCCAATTTTTGGGTTCCAAAATGTTGTGAGAGGTATATAAGCACCCTATTGTTGTTTTTCTGTGTGCTTGTTGAACCATGGACAATGACTCCATTATTGCCCTCCTAACCATAGACAGTCCATGATTGTCTCCCCCAAGCACTCTTATCTTGATCTGTATATTCTATTCAATTGTTCAAGCATATTATTTGAATGAGATCACACATGTCATAATATATATGCAAGAGGTGCCCTTTCACCAAGGGATGCCTCTCTTAATAATACATTTTAATATGATTATATAGATATATGAAATAATTATATTAATATAGTATCAATATATTTTATATTATTAATAATTATATTTATCAATATACTTATATAATTATATTATTACAATATAATCAAAATCTTTATGTTAACGATGTCGACCTGTGGATTCTGACCATAGCTATAATAAAATCAACACTCCCTCTTAGCTAGGGAGGAATCCTATTTTGAATATGAGTCACATTGTGACATCCACCATGGATACTCTCAGAGGTTGGATCTATCATGGATACACCCATGAGAGAAAATACAAATGAACACATCATTATGGCTAATCCCATAGATGATGAAAGAGTAGATATCACCTCAGCGTGACATCAGTTATTATTGTGATGATTGATCACAATGGCTACATCCATATGTGGAAAGGAAATATATCATCTCTGTGATATCAATCATCATGACTTTTCCATAGATATCACCTCACATGATATCCATTGTTATGGCTATCCATAAATATCACGTTACGTGATATCCACCATTATGGCTTATAGATATCTCCACACGTAATATCCACCATTATGGCTTATCCATTTATATCACCTCATGTGATATCCACCATTATGGTTGTCCATAAATATTACTTCACAAGATATCAACCATTATTGTGAGATCGTCACCTCACAATGATATTTACCATGGCTCGTTTAGAGGGTAAACACACAAGTACAAGAAAAATTACCATAGACTCTCTCATGTGGTGTTGTCATGGCATCACACACATGACATCCACCATGAACAATATCAGAGGGTGGGTCCATTATGACTACTTCCATGAAGGAAATATAAATGAGCACAAGTGTCCGTCACATAATCACTCAACATGATGTTGTCATCTCATCGTAACGTTCACCATAGCTACTCCCAGAGGGTGAATAAACACAAGTGCTGAGTCATGGATGATCTCACATGACATCAACCATGGCCACTCCCAGAAGGTGGATCTACCATAACTACTCCCAAAGGGTGGAACAAGGGCTTTCACCTCAAACTTCCCCCCATGGAGAAGAATGCATTACAAGGGCTGACACCTCAAATTTATCCGTCTCAAAGAAAAATGCTACAAGGGCTAATACCTCAAATTTCCGTCTCATAGAAAAATGCTATAAGGGATGATACCTCAAATTTCTTCGTCAGAGAAAAATGCTACAAGGGTTGATACCTCAAATTTCTCCGTCTCAAAGAAAAATGCAACAAGGGCTCATTTCTCAAATTTCTTCATCTCAGAGAAAAATGCTACAAGGGCTGGTACCTCAAAGATAGAAGAATGCATTAACAAAGGATTGCACCTTGAACTTCTCTCTTAGAGAGAACTCATTAACAAGGGATTGCACCTCGAACTTCTCCCCCACGAAGAAGAACTCATTAAGAAAATTGTCATGATGATGTGGCTCCTTTTGAAACAGATATCAACCTTCTGACCTCCTCATCCAAGGTTGCTCCTGATGAAATGTCAGAGTCCCCTTGAATCTGATATCAACCTTCTAACCTCCTCATCCAAGGTTGCTTTTGATGAAATGTCACTCCCTTTGAAACAATATGATAGGTCAATATGATAGATCTGTTGCTTAATGCCTGGCACCATTTCCTATAGTTGGAAAGACACTGTATGTTTTATACAACCACACAACAACAACAACTAACATTCATGTGTTTGACCTTTACCTTGCCAAACAAATACACTGTACCAAGATGAGCTTAATAAGCTTCCTCATACACATCAATAAGATAAATAATAAACTTCCATTAGACTTCAATGGTAAGTCATTACCATCTTCAGAAACAACTTGCTCATTAGTAGTCTCTTTGATCACTTCACCCTCCTTTTTTTAAGTGTCGTGCCATATTGCTTGCCAATCATAGGTTGCTTTTGATGTTACACTTTCACAGCTAAATTTAGCATTGAGCATATTTGTCTCCAATGCCCCTTTAGACGGTGCCTTTAACTGGCAATTAGTTACAACTTATCGATAGAAATCATAGTTTTGGTCTCCTCTGCATTGCGACTACTTAGGCTGCAAAACTCAAATTCTATGCTATAATTTATATTTGCCGCACTAAAGCTCCAATCCTGACCACGACTTGGATGTCAAGAAGCTCGACTCTGAAGCTGGTCCAAACTTCCACGCTCATCCGGTATAAGATGCACTATATGCATTAGAAAAAAATATACAAATGATGCCTTATGTCGTTGACAATTACCAAATAACTTGGGTCAATATATGGCAAGTCATTGCGACCAAATATTGCTCAGTTGCGTCAAATTCGTACTTGTCATAATATATTTTTCATTTTCACCTATTGCAGTCAGTAATCTGTTTCCGTTTGCTTGACTGGTAGACATTTTAACGCTTCAATCAAATAATTACTTATCATGGTCATTTTCAACTTTTAAATAGCTTCGGTTCTGTATAAGGAAAACCCTTCGCAGTGACATCAAAAAGCTTCTACGTTTGCAACCACAATAATTTTTCCACCAATAATACATTGTCGATTAGCACCTCGATAGTGTTTCATACAACCATATATTTATGAAAGGAAGTCTATAATATTTATTGTCCTCTTCAAGAATCGATCGCTCGTTATTGGCTTGAAATTTTGAAGCATATGCAATTAATATATTGTGATCTACTCTTGCCAAGATATTGATGATGATGATCAGATGAAGGAACCATGATGTATGCCACGATCGCCGATGAATGAGCCTAATATATGCCCCCAATCTCTGAGGGATAGAGCCACAATATACGACTGTTGTGTGTGTGTGTATAATATATATATATATATATATGTTCGATAGGTTCGACAATCCTGCTTCCAAATGTATATCTCGCTAGTAAGATGCAAATGCAATAAGGATATATCGCAATAGGTATCGTAGATGTCTCTGAGCGTCATGGCCTTCTTATCATTGAGATGTCCGCCCTATAGGATATGTGATCTGAATGTGATGATCTCTGCTCATATAAATTTTGATGTCGCCATAGATATTACGGATGTTGGTTCTCAACCAGATGACAACCTTTGGACATTTCTCTGAATCCGCATGTTCCTTCCAGCATATATGCTGCGCACCATATGACATACCCAATGATAACACAGAAATGATTGTTGCGTGCAACAGTCTAGGAATGAATAGAAGCACGAATGACACCAATCTAGGAATGAATATAATATTTGCAACTTGCGCCAACTATATTATGCTAGGCAATGGAGAGTGGGCCCTCGACATAGATGAGTTGGCTATAATGTGGTTGTCCTCCACAATACTTTCTTCCATAAGCAGAATACTCTCAGCTCATATATTTATCCCGATTATAGAATGCGATCAAATGTAAATATTATAATCACCCTTTCGTCAAATACTCCTTATGACAATTATAATTCATGACAAAACCTTGATCATCCCTTATGATATTATTGACAACATTAATATTTATATTCATAGTGATAAAGCATTTTCGATTGATTCCAATATGTATTATTGAGATTTTTTTTGTCCCTAGTCAAAATAGTATCGCAACATTATATATCCCCGTTGGACGTCTTCCTTTATTTCACGCTTGATTGAGATTAATGTCCACTGTTATTCGATCAACTCCTTCTCGGTGTCTGTTAATTTTTTTTCTCTTGCATTACTAGTTCCGAGACCTTTGTTTGCATTTCCTGTAATCTATCCATAGATTGCATTTCGATCATTCATCGACATTTTTTCAATGATCATATCTTCCTCCCAAGCTTTGCTTTGATATCATGTTTTTTTCTGTGTGCTCGTTGAACCACAGGCAATGACTCCATTATTGCCCTCCCAACCACAGACAATCCTTGATTGTCTTCCCCGAGCACCCTTATCTTATCTAGTATATTCTATTCAATTGTTCAATCATATTTTTTAGATGAGATCAAACATCTCATAATATATATGCAAGAGGTGCCCTTTCACCAAGCGACGCCTCTCTTAATAATATATATTAATATAGTATCAATATATATTATATTATTAATAATTATATTTATCAATATAATTATATAAATATATTATCACAATCTTTATGTTAACTATGTCGGCCTGTGGATTTTGACCATTGCTACAATAAAATCAACACCAATATCTCCTCATTTTGATAGAGCATGATAAGATCTCAAGAGCTCTTCTACAATTTTGCATCCTAGTATTCTCAAACAAGATTTCAAGCATTCAAGGCGTCTTCAAGAAAATCTTCCCCATGAATCAAGATTATGTTCCTCATTGAAGGCCAAGCAAAGGAGTCTACCATCAAGGGAGAAGATCTACACACAAGTATCTACATTCATTCAAGTCTTCAACTATTTCTTCTTCTTAATCAAGCATTGTTGCAAACTACAACATTCATTATACAAGGTTTTGCCTTTCATGATTTCCTTTTGGGTTTTTTATAGCTTCTGCTACGTGACAACATGCTCTCATTTACTACACCCTTCTATACAACCTTCTTCCCTATTTTCTTCTGTGTAGGAGCATGTGGAAAATCTATTTGTAGGTAATCTGGAAAGTACAGGATCTAACAGACCATCTGTGAAAGTTTCAAACAAAAGTACTGTAATCACCCAAAAATGGTCTACAAAACCATAAGCCCCTAATCTTGAATGTTCATCAAGAAAAACCTAATCTTGATGAAATCCCCTAAGTCCTAATCTAAGGCAATTAAACTTATCAATCTGATTTGACCTAAATTTTAGGTCTCACTCAATCATTGCACTTGATCCTATTTAATTAATTAATTCCTAAATTCTAATGTTGTTGACTATTAAGTCAACCTTATACTATTTATTTAATTAATGTCTTAGGATGTTGAATAAATAAATGAGAATTGTCAATTAATCACAAAAATGGATTAAATTAATTATGTCATCACAATTTGGAGGAAAATGGATAAAACTATTTAAATAATCCAAAAAGATTGACCAAATTAGTTTAGTTTAGTCAACTAATTAATTATGGAAACAATTCAAACTAGTTCTGTTAACTCACCATTCAATTTAGCAACTTCCAAAATGACTGATTAAGCATTGGAGTTATCTGATTATTCAACTTTGAGTCTCGACCAATCAAATCAGTTGCACATGGATTGTGCTAGTCTAGGATCAATCTCAATCGGCAATCATTAATTTATCTCATCTGTCCATTGACGAGAGGATTTCTATATAATTGGGCCTACATTCTTCTAAAGGAGAGAATCGTGAAGTAGAGGAACATTGTCGAGTTGGTGATAGATTATTGTTAATTTTTTGTCTTATTTATAGTTAATTTAGTTTACTTGCATTTGCATAATCAAATCTTAGGAATCTTACTTTCATTTGATCAATAATGGATTAATCTTAGCTTAATTTGGATGTACCCGCATTTCATTTAGCGTAGCTTTTAAATCTTTCATTTAGATAGAGTCTATAGTCACTAGATTTTGTGATGATCTGAGAGCAAAATTTATACTCCTATTAACTAGAAGGCAATGAGTCACTTTGATTGATTTGTGCTTCATTAATTTACTTTGTTTAATTAATCACACAGTGATTCATTGAAGTATGTGTTGTTCGATAAGTCACATTTTCACACACACAAGTACAGGGTATATAGCAAGCTAGGTGAGCTATACATATGTGTAGAATTCCCAAAGCGTTTCATACCTTGTAAATCAACTTCAAGTTCAAACCATAGGTTTTTGATTAATGGTAACAACAGGTTTTGAAGGGGTCCCAAAACCCTGTACATAAAGGGACTAAAGATAGGACAATAAGAGGTCCCAAAACAAGACATATCAACCGAAGCCTAAGAGAAACACCCACACCACGAACACAGTGAAAACCTTCCAAACAAGCTACAAAAGATGAAGCATTAGCGAGAAGTAGCAAGACGAAGGAAACCAATCATCCCATCCCCTTCTTATGGGATCGAAGGGTCATGTCAAACAAAGAAGAAGATCTCTTAAATTTTTTACCTTTCACAGTGACCCAACCATCTTCAGCTCTAGCAACATTAATCTTGCATCATGCAAAGTCCAAAGCTGAAGATCCAGCATCCACCAAAGGAGAAGGATCTATCAGCAACATGTACAACAATGGGCTATCTTTACCCTTTAGCCAAAGATTTATCAGTAAGAGGAGTAGTCGAATCAAAACTAGCAGGAGCCAAAACTCTAGCAACAATCAAGCCAACACCCCCAGTCCAATCAACAACAACTTCCACCAGAGAATGAATTGGTTCTTCCCTAGCAGACATAGACCCACAAGTAGTCCCACCAGCGGTAGCATCCAACGGGAGAAGAGCAGAGGAGTCTCCAACAGACACCTCTTCAAAACCAACTTCCACCATTGACCCCATAGTGGCAGTTGGAGGAAGAACAAAATCATCCCTCTTCCCACACTGAGAAGAACATTTTCTAATTGAGTAATGTTTTGAGGAAGCCCCTTTCCACCAAGAGGGAGAAGATTTCTTTTTCTTGTGTTCTAAGTCACATTGGGAAGAGATGTGACCAATCTTAAAGCATTTTCAACATTTGAAGGGGATACCCTTGTAGTCAAACGACTGGATCCAAGATCCTGATGTTGATTCAATTTTGATTTCAGTTGGGAGACCCTTCGAGATGTCACGATCAACTAACATACTAGCTACAGTGGAATGATAAATGTTGAAGGAATCATTATCCAACATCAGAAAATCCCCCAAAGCCTCACCCACTTCCTCAAGGATGGAGTCATGCCAAATATGAAGAGGGAGATTAGGGAGTTTAACCCAAATAGGGAGTTTAGTGAAGGTTTTAGAAGATAGATTTAAATCTAGGTGCCAGGGCTTTACTATAAGCATAAATTTATCATCCTCCTAACAAAAAAAAATTTCACACAAAATCTTAGTTCTATTCTCAGCCAGGTCAAACTTTGCAATGAAGAACCCCTTTGCCATAGGGAAAATGTGAACCATACCTGAAAGCAATGATTACCATTTGCGAGTTATCCAATCATGCAATAGGGGCAGGTTGGGCAAGAAGCCCCTAAAGCGGAAAATCAATCCGTGAGCTTTAAAAATCTTTGTACTGTGCTCCAAATCCTCTTCAGGCTTAGAAGAGAACCTAACCGAGAGGGAGCCACACACCTGAACCGGGGTCGAAACCTTAAATCCTTTCTCCACCACCGACAACTTGGACACAATTTTCGCAAAGGATTCCCCCGATCCCTCAGAAATCGTAAAACTAGATGCCCGGAAAGAGGAGGAACCCGACATGAAAATCCTATTCGACACCACATTGGGAACAAACTTTCCCACAACCCTAGACTGGTTAGGGCCGAGTATAGGAGAAAACAACACATCAACAGGAAGAACAGTCGATGGAGGACACTGCACAACAACACCTATAGAGAACAGAGAAGAAAGGGTAACTCCATCATCGGTAGAAGCATGGGCATGAGAGGACACTTCCGCAATGGAGGGGAGAACGACCTCCCAAGCAAGAATGACCACTGATCTCACATGGGAGGGAGCAGCCCTCACAGAAGAAGGAGCCGCAACACACACATGGTAGAAAACCCTCACGACAGAAGGAGGCGTCGTAGCAGACAAAGCAACGACATGCAGAGTCTGGTCTGCAAACACCCTCGCAGGAGAGGGCACCACCACAGGCGGCTGAAAAGGATCCGCTGTCGAATGTATTGGAAGTGGTGCCACCACGAGAGGCTTGGGAGGGGAGGTCGCAGTAGAGGAAGCCGCAACAGAGCACGTTATGAGTACTTCCCTTCTTAGAACCATAGGTTGGTACTATTTTTTGGTTACTATTTCAAGTCATAGCGGGTTCTTGTCTATTTTCTGTGAGTTTATATTTTTTGTAACTTGTCATATTATCTTATTTAGCCTTCCATCTTGCATCATCCTATCATATCCCTTAAAATCCAATTTATCCTAATCATTATAGGGAAGGATCATTGCGCTCACTTAGCGATTAAGTCCTACTTGAGCCTATTGGGTCATTTGAACCTTCTGATTGTGTTTTAGAATATAGGATCAATCCCCTTTGTGTCTTGCATCCCATTATCTCTTGTATATTTTGGTCAACCCAACACGTGACATTTCCACTTTTGATTTGGTGTGTAGATTTGTTTTCCCACACATTGCATTCTTAGATCTAATTTGGGGTATTTTCATTTTTCGTTATGGAGTTTAGTAAGTTTGGTTGGTGTGTGATATCTCATGTTAGTACCTTTCTTCTTACTTCTTTTCATCAATCACATGGAGTGAATAATACTTTCTTACATTTAATGATGTTTATATTCCTTCATGATGGCAATATAAGAATTTCAAATATATTTCTTCCTTATAAAGCATGGTTCAAGAATTTTATCAATGTTTCATGTAGTTTTCTCATCTGATTCTTAGCAAAATGCATGGAATATATTGATTATATTAGGGCCCGTTTGGGGGCTGGAATTAGACTAGAATTGGCATTATCTAATTTCAGATAATACCAAATTCCATGTTTGGGTCCTTGAATAAAAATGGAATTGGAATTACGAAATTCCAATTTTGCCCCAAAATGGGCATATCAATCTTCCACCTTGTTATGCCCTGCATACCCTTCCCTGCATTTTGTGTGCAAAATGTCGGGTCCCCCTCTTTTTTTGTTCTTTTTGTTCTTTTCTTTCTTCCTTTATCCTTCCGGTTTTCCTTTGCTTTTCCATTTTTGTTTTTGGCCTGGTCCCTTGCTACTCCGGAGCTCTCCGGTCTAGTTTTTTGTCTCTCTTCTGCCTTCGTTGTTTCTTCTGGGATTTGTGTCCCGGAGTGTCATTCCCAAGCGGGTGGCTCCAGAGTTTCTGTGCCCGACGATCATTTCTTTTCTTCAGAAGAAAAGCGACCGTTAGGCATTGGTGAGCCCGGACCCTGGTTGCTGACGTGTTTCTCGAAGTTACTTTCAAAAATTAATTTGCTTTCCTAGGCATTATTTAAGGTGTTTTACCTTGCCACTTTTACACTTACTGCAAACAAGTTACCTTCTGGCGAGCTTTTTTGGAGAGCGAAGCGATTTGTTTTCTGAGTGAAGTGTTCTGGATAGAAGGTGTAGTAGTGTGTCCGTCAAGTTTGGTGGAGTGTTTAGGTGACAGATTGAAGCAGTTGCAGGTCCTTCCCTTTGACATTTCAAGATTTAGGTAGGCCCCTTGGGCTTCTCCCTTTGTTTCTTTTTTGTTTCTGTTCATTTTTTGTCTGATTTGCGTGTTTCATCAGTTTTGTCTTTTCTTTCTTGTGTGCTTGCCACCATTTTGTGTGGCTGGGTTGTTTTCCTTTTTCCTGTTGTTTCTTGTTTTCTCTTGGTCCTTTTTTTTTTCATCCATCTTGCCGCTCCAAGGCCAGGTATGTTGTTTGGCACGACGCTGTCTTTGAGTCTGGTGTGTCCTCTTCCCTTCGCAATCGTCCAGCTCGGAAGGAAAGGTGTCTGCCCTCCTGGCCTGTAAATTCCTGTGATTGTTGTCCGCTCCCTGCTGGGGAGTCTATAAATTAGTTTGGTTTTGGTCGGGTCATGTACATTTTTGTATATAGGTTGTAGATAGCTTGTGGGTGCCCCGTCTGGTAGAGTTTGTAGGGTGCGCTCTGCGAAGTTTAGTCTGCGGGCCTGCAAGTTAGAGTGTGCGAGCTCTGGTAGCTCGCTGTGATTTCTGCCCTAGTCTGTAAGTTCTGTGAAGCGACAACATGTTGTGCACCCTATCTTTGCTTGTAAGCCCTATGTTTTGAAGTTGTTGCTCAGCTGAGTGTTAGGGAAGTTGTCCCTAAAGGACCCATTTGTCGTTTTATTCTTTACGAGGTCTCAAACCACGTCTGCCCAATAACCAGGCTCACCACCCTGGTTGGTGACGCCCTGGACGAGGAGGAGGTAAGTGTGTCGATTGTAGAGGTCAGCTCATTGGTAGGCCATTAAATTTTCTCTCTCCTCCGTCCTTTCCGCCTTAATGGAAAAATTTGTTCCCACGAATGAACAATTAAAACCCATCCCAAATGGCATTCATACCACTCGCGCTAGAACAACTGTCCGATTTCGTCATTACTTAGCCGAGTGGGCAGGGGCGTGTTAGAGTACGACAATTGAGCCACCTGTCTTATTCCTTGCGGTCGTTGTCTTGTCACATTAGTGTCAAGCGTGTTAATTAATATGGCCTTTCCCACCTTACGCGACCTACTTTTTGAGTTATCATTTTGGATCCTCGGTAAGCGAGAAGTATTTTATATGTTAAAATTACATAGAATTTTAGACACATAATCCCATTTAGGATGCCCTAATGATTCTCCATTTTAGGTGAAAAGGCGAAGATATTCTCATGGCCTCCACAATCCAAAACTTATCAACGTTTATGTACTGACGGTTGTCTGGTTTGTAGGTACAGGTTAAAGTAAGCAAGAAATGGCTTCAGGATCTTCACCTCCCAGGAGTCTGGAACTCCCAATTGTCTCTACAGACACAAGCAAGAAAAACAAGGTAGAAAAGATATTGGCAGAGCTTCCGCTAACCTAGAAATATAATAATAACGGGACGATACATGGGTCTCAGATTGAGTCTGCACTGAAAGAGATCATTGACACAAATGTCAGCACTTGGGCCGAATTGCAGGGCCTTATTCAGATGATCTATCAACTCCGACGCTCCATTGATTCTATCTAAGTTAATTTAGCGACATCCAGAATCATTCAAGCAGCTAGTTTTCCATGCTTAGTAAAAGCGTCGGAGATAATTTTTCTCCTGGCTAGGGGTTATCGCCAAGGTGGTATGGTTGCTAAGGTGGTGTCCCCTACTCCCATCAGATTCCCGGTGCCCATCGTAACATTGGACCATGACGCCATTGCCACAGGTTGGCATATCCCGCAATTCGCAGGGGCTGTTTCTCTCACCAAGGCCGACGCCCTCCAGCAATATGAGGATGCAGAGGACATGGCTCGACGCCACCTCAACACACATTGGATGAAAAGTTCATGCCGGGACTACAAGAAGAAGCAGACAGAGATTTCACGCTCTGACTTTACGGAGCCCATCCAGGCGGGAATTATCTTCTTATGCAGGATCTTTGGGGAACCACATGCCCAAGAATTCTCCCCCTGGATGTATTATTTCTTATATGGTATGACCACTAACAAGGCTCACTTCAATTGGACTGATATCATTGCCAAACATGTAGACGCCCAACTGAGGAGGGTCGATTTAGAGTAGAAGTTCTACATGACTTCCTACGTCCTTTGGCCACTTGCCTGCAGTCCCAGGGGATCCGAGGGTTGAAAAAAGTCGGTGTTCTCGAGGAAGGACCTGGTCAGGTCTCTCCATGGAACCACTTCCCCCAGATTTAGCGGGACTAGAGCTTCCCACATTTTTGCAGAGTCAACGATGCCTTCATCTTTCACGGGATCAAGGCAATCAGTGGTGATTGGGGATACAAATTATCTCTGCATGCCATGAATATGGTTGGTGCGTGGGAACATTACTTCATCCAGTTTCCCCAACACACGTACATTCGGGTATCCGGCTTCTCTGGAGAGCCCTTCTTGTTACCCAAGCATTGTGGGGACATGGTAATTTTGTTAGAGTTCTGCAGGAAGATTTTGGAGGCACATGCCTTGGCTGCCATCAAGAAAGTTACTACCTCGACGTTCCCTTTCATTTGCGGGGAATACTCTTGCTCCCTAACCGTGGCCCAGGGAGCCAAAAATGAGCTAAGTAGTCTTAACTTAGCAAAATATTCTTTCCACCACAAGGATTTTGATCCCCTTGGGCGACTGGCGAGGTTGATGCCAAAGGGGGTGAACCCCCATGTTCAGCACATAGAAGATTTTTGGGCCAACTGCCAGAATGATTACGATGTCTGGAAGCGATACTACACCAGGATAACAAAATGGATGATGGAATAGCTCAAGCTCCGGACATTCCCACGGACTTTTTCAGACACCGGGCCCCTAGAGGACCCTGAAAATAAAGAAACAGGTGTAGATAAGATGGACCTACCTCTGGTGGATTGGGATACACCAGAAGTTTTGGATATTGAGGTCATCTCGAGAGTAGTAATTAAGCGTAGCCACTCATATTTCGAGAAGGTCTTCCCAAAGAGTGTCCGTTTGGACAAGAATTGTTTGGGCGCTTCAAGTTCCCGGGCCCCAGAGCAATCTAAAGCCCATGACAAGAAGAAGGTTGGTGTCCCACCGCCAACCCCGGACCCCGTTTTGGCTCCCCTTACAGAGCAATTGGGGAAAAAGATGGAACACTCCTAGAAATTAATGGATGCAGCAAACGCCGGAGTGACTTTTGGTCTTGGAGCTACCTTGGTAGGCTCTAGTCCCCCACCAGGAGGCTCCCCCTCCATGGCTATTTTATTAAGTGCAACATGTGAATCAGAAATCGTCAGAGTAGTGGTAGGTGTAGAGCCCGAAGTGCCACTTAAAAGGAGAAAGAAACAAAAGGCAAGTCGGTCCCCACAGAGCAAGAATTCAGGCACGGAGCCTGAAGATGTACTGGAGGTTGAGGTGCTTTCCTCGTCCTCCTCCTCTGAAAAAGAGGATCATCCAGCGAGTCCCCCGGAGATAGCATAAATCAACGTCGACAATTTCTTCCCGATGGGCGATCTCGGAGAATTACAGGGTATGGTTGACTGCGCCATAGAAGAAACGAAGGGACAGGAAGTTGAAGTCCCTATACTTGAGTCAACAGGGCTGAAAGATGTGGCAGCTCAAGAAGAAGGCGAGCCCTAGCTTGATGAAGCCGAAAAGGAAGCATTACAAGAACAAAGGAATGCCCCAATTATAGAGCAAGTATTGGCTGAAGAGGGAACCAGACCTTCGGGAACAACCATAACCTGTGGTGCTTACCCCTTGGACTTAACTGGTAATCAAGTCTTTCTCGCACAACCGGACGTGGCGGCCAACAGAGTTGCGACCATTTTTTAGCAGGTAGATCTCAATGAAATGCCTCTCCCTCCCCCTGCACCTAGTCCACCAGATGATGTCATCATGGAAGGTGATGGGGAAGGAGGTAAAGAACACACAGACAAGGACCCCACCTATACAACGGATAATACGCCAGGAGGTGGACTTGAATTGAACCCTGGAGACACTTCAGGCTCGGGGATGATGATGACAGGCGGGCTAGACGCCCCACCGCAGTGGTTAGTGGACACCTAGAAAAGGAAAGCCCTGACTACTATCACGGCCCCACTATCACTTGTCGAGATGTTGGCCGAAAGCCAAATTCCCAAGAAGCCTAAGAAGGCTCGTACCCTTCACAGTGCTAGAAGGGCCCCAAACGACAATGTTGTGGCGACAGTCACCGCCCCTCGAACAGGCAAAGAGGATTTTGAGGTAGCTGCCAAAGAATATGTGATCACGGAGGTGTCTCTGGGTAAAATAATTCAACAGGGGGAATTGGACCTCCTAAGTGAAGCCGGTCAGGCTATTCGGGCCCGATTTGAGAAGCAGTCTCATAAGATCCAGGAGTTAAAAGTAGCCAATGCCAACCTTTCGGGACTCCTGGCAGAATTAGTGCGCCCCCTTGCCTCTGAAACACCCGAACCCTCAATTCCGAGAACACCACTACCACAGAGTGATGTTGATGCTTTGAAGATCATGAAAAAGGAGGTGTTAGCGGTGAATGAGTGGATCACTCATCAGGTGGGGGCGATAAAAAGTTTCTTGTCCGAGTCTCTCCTAGACTTTTTCCGGGCGAATGATCTAGCGAAGTAGATAGAGGCCACCCTTCCCCAGTGGCAGGGAGAGATCGAGAAGTATGAAGATTGGAGAGATACCTCGTTAGAGATTCTGGATCTCGGTGAAGATGAGCTAATAAATACCAACATTTTAGGGGATGAATCATATGGATTACTCCGGACTCAATACTCCAGACTTGCATTCAAAGTCAAAACTGGAAAGCAACTGGTACGAGCGTTGGAGGAAAAATTGTAGGTGATCCAGACTCCTTTGGATCAAAATGCTACCCTCATCCAGGAGATTACATCGACTGATCCTCTCAACCCCAAGACTTACACTCCCGTTGATTCGGTAATTGGTAAGTTTGACGAAGCGATCAAGGCTCAATTCTGATCCAGGGGAAATATTGATTGTGCCACCATGGTGGGACTCTCCCAAGTGCTGGTCAAATCCCATGATGTAGCCAAGGTGGCTGCGGATTTGAAAGATAAGGCCGATAGTGTCGGCCTCCATTTCGAAGGATCCGTGGATCGTCATGATTGTTTGAAGGACATAGAAGAAAATGGCATTCTCCAGATTATGAAGGCATATAAAAAGTTTAAAGGTCAGTAAAATATCTAAGACTCTGGGGATCCTTCAAAAAAAAGGTTGCCAGCAGTTCTAATTCTTTATTCTTTGAGCGTAAGCTCTCGGACCCCGATTCCCAGGTCCCAATTTTTGTATTGTTTATAGTGATGAGTGTTGACAGCTCCCTCAAGCCGACCAATCACTATCCACAACATGCTGCCAAGTCAGTAGTTGTCCTTCTTGGTGTGACTAATCATTGTTAGCCCATTGGTTCACTACAGACGTCTCTCGAGCCCCGAGGTGCCGTTCTGGTTTTTACTCTCTGGCGTACCTCCACTCGCCCAGGTCACCGAGGTATAGAAGAACATTAAAGAGGGTGTATGGCCTAGGTCACCTAAGGAAGATCTATCACGTCTGCAGTACAATGACACTCTTTCCAATGGCGATTCTCCCGGGGCTCTTTCCTTTCTTTCCTCTCTTCTCTTCTCGAATGATTGTATTATATTTGGAAATTCTGACAGCGCAGGTAGTACTGGCTGTAAATAATGTAATATAATGTAAATAGCTGGCATAAGTTCTTTAGGTAGTTAGATTTTTCTATAAATACATGACCCGACATCGTTTGAAGGGTCGACAAATTGATGATTTAGCTGTCCACTAGTAATGCAAGCTTTCCGTCTTTTTAGCAATCTTGTTTTCTTAGAAGTTCAGAGTAGATCAATGCTCCCTTGGAGCCATTAGTGTAACTACCAGTGAAGCTAGATTTGAAGTTAATGAAAGAATGAGGAACACCATTCAGCTTTGAGCTCTGTGTTGTTTCTGATCTCGGAGTTAGCTATATACTTCTCATGTTGTATGCTTTCTTATGTCCTTTGTTCCAATTATGTAATGATACAATGAAATACTTTGTTTGGCTACTGATATATGTTTGATTAAGGATTGCATGTATTGTTGGAAATGTCATGCAAGATTATGAACTGAGAGGGGAGGGGTGAATCAGTTCATTTAAAACTTTTCTTCAATAGAACTGTCTAACTTCTGCATGCTTTACCGAATGAGACCTATAAATGAAAATAAATTTAAAACATGTAAATCATTTCAAGTACACACATAACAAATAAACCCATAACACCATGATTTTTGGTCACATAAAAATCCTTGGTTAGAGGAAAAACTGCGGTGGGGATGACACCCACAATCCTTCACTATTGCAGTAAAAAGGTTGCTCGGTTAGAGCTACAATGTTTAGCTACTTTTGGTAGCTTACCCTGTTAAGAGTACAAAGACTTATGCAGTCTACCTTGTTAAAGGATTTCACAAATTCTTCTCTAAGAATTGTACCTTGTTAGAGGATTTACAAAATAAGTCTGTAAGGATCCACCCAGTGGTGGGATTTACAAAATAACAAAACAATGTATTCAACAATGCTTTGAACTTGTCTGAGATAATGCATCAATCTATTATGCTTGATCAGACTCTTTATGCTCTGAATTCTTTACCTCTGAATCTGCTCGGTGATGTGATCATCAATCCTCTCTTATGCAAATTTTGTACTTGGTGCTTCCTCAAATAATCTGCTATTCTCAATAACAGTAACAACATTCATCAACTCCTCTTCTCTTCTCTTCTATCCTCTATATTCTTAAAAGGAGTCTTCTCTATTAAATAGCCTATGTTTTTGCCTCTTAATCTCCTTGATTAGGTTTTCTGCAAATCAATCTCAGTCGCTCGATCATCCTTATGATTCTTTGCCGCTCGGTAAACCGCCTAACTATTACCTTGGAACTTGTTCCCTTCTTGGAAATCACAACATTTGTTTTGCCGCTTAATCTTTGCCTTTGATCTTGTTCTTGATTAATCCGGTTCATAGATTATGTAACCAACTGTCTTTAGTGATCGTAGATTCTTCTGACATCGTCTGACAATTCATTAAGTGCGTTCTTATCAAGATTTGACTCAGTTTGCTTGCTCGGTTGCCTTGCCTACATTACTCGGTAAGTAAATACTTCAACTGCTCGATAACTGACTACTCTCGGTGCTCGGTATAAGTTTTTGAACTTGGTACTCAGTAACTGTGACCGAATAACATTTCCACTCGGTGACTGTTTCGCTTGGTGCTTGATTCTGCTTTCTTTACTGACTGCTCGCTTCGCTTACATTACCGACTGACTTCTCATACTCGGTAGCACTATCCATTTCCTTTACCGACTAGACTTGGCTGCTATGAATTTGACAAAACTTATGACAATCAAGATGAATAAAGTAACAATCTCCCCCTTTGTGATTAGTTTGGCATTTTGACAAAAACTTCAAAGTCATCAGTCAAAACTCAAAACTTATAACTCCCCCTTGGATGATGGCCCCTTTAATATATTATCTCACATATTATCCCCCTTTTTTGACAAAAGTGCCAAAATAACAATTACGTATAAAAAATGTACTTATATTTATTTTGGAGATCAGACAATGCTGACTCCCATGTCTCCTTCAATGTCTACATAACTATAATATGCTCATTTATGTTTGCTGCTAGACTTGTGATTGTGTCAAGTGAACTCATCTCTGGCATAGTGACTAAGTCCTTGCCTTTCTTCAAATGTTTTTGCATAGCCTCAATATGTGGAATCAAAATGGCTTGCAATTCCAACAACTCTATCTGGATTTTATTTTCATCTTGCCTGAGTTCATGTTGTTGGCCCATGAGATGCTTGATCTTCTAATAATATACTTGGATTGAACCGGGTTGAATAGATACATCCTTTAGGTGTTCGATTAACTCAGTTTCTACTGACTGTTCTTTAATCCTTATTTCCTTAGTAAATTTTGAAATTCGACAAATTTTTTGAAATAATGAAAGAATTGTAGTTAAAGCCTGCTCTATGGTTGTACATAGCTTGGAAAGAGTTCCCTTGTCTTCTGCTATGTGTTTCAATATTTGCTCCATTATTTTCTTTGTCAACTTTGGCTCATGAATTTTCAATAATGATTCGGTGGTATCCATGTTCGGTACCTTTATCTGTTGAGCAAGTTTGCCTACTTGCTGAATCAAACTATCTTTTTCATTTATTGCAGCATCAGGTAGTAGTGATTGAAAGATGTCTTTGACATCTTCAAGAATGTCATCTTGCTTCCTCATTTCATCAATCAGCTTTTGTTGGGCTGCCTTTCTCTTCAATAGTTTCCCATATGTTTCCAATTGCTCAACATTCATGTTTGCAAAATCAGGAGGGGGCAAAATTATTTCTTTTGTTAAGTCAATCTCCTTCTTCTTCTTAGTTTTCTTCTTTTTCTTAGTGCTTGATGGTGAGATAGATGCCTTAAGTGCATCGGTGGGAGACTTGTTTGTTCCTGCTATGCTCTACAACTCAAGAATACCTTCTGGCTTTTCTTTTCCTTTCTCCTCTCCTTGTGTATCTTTATTCTCCTTCCCTTTCTCACTCTCCTTCTCTTTCTCTGACTCTTCTTTGGAGTCTTGTTGCTTCTATCCTTCGGTGTCGGTTGGGGGAACCGATTCATTTCCTTTTATTTGTTCATTTCCTTCTTCGGTGGTCTCTGTACTTATCTTAGGATAAGCATGAACTTGTTGTATTACTGGATCTGATTCTTTGGTTGGTGCAGTATCATCTATGTCCATGCACTCGGTGTTTTGATCTATTGTATCCATAGCATTTTCATCTTTTGCTTTATCTTGTGCAGGATCCTCTTCTTCTGATGCATCCTCAACAGTTATTTCATCGGTATCTTTGGTTAGGTCAATGGGATCCATTTGACCTTTACTGCCTTTTGATGATTGTCCTTCAGTAGTGCCCTTGGTTGGCTCGTCTTCTTGAGACTTGGTAGCATTTATCTTGAATATTTTTCTCCACATTTCATCTGTTTCTTTCTCAACTTCTAAGAGCTTACCGATCATTATTCTTAGTGCTCTGTTTTTCACAAGAAATCTCTTTGAATAGTTCTGTAGAGATTCATCAATTTCTTGCACTGATAATTCAGGCACTGTCACAACTAATGATCTTTCTCTTATTTGTTTTTCAGCAGTTAATGCATATTTCCACCTTGCATCTACCTTATTGTATAACTCATCAGGAAGCTAGCTTGAGACTTCCATTGCTATTATTCTAAATTTATTTAGTGTGAAAATAACAGCATCTTCAATTCTTATCTGATCATTTTCACTCAACTGCTCATATCTCAATTGTTTTACTCTAGCAAAACCTCCATGTTTCGTTAACGAATCAATGGATTCATCAAGAGTTGGTTTCGATGTCTTTTGTGGTACTTTGGGTGCCTCAATCTCCTCTATTTCTGTTTCACTTTCAATTTAAAGCTTCAATTTTCTTCTTGGCTTTACAACATTTTTCTTACTCCTCACATATGTTTTCCCTTTTGGTTTGGGTGTCTCGGTTTGTTCCTTTTCTTTTTCCTTTACCAAGGCCCTTTTGCTCTTGCCGCTTGATGAGGGATTAGCTTCCGGTTTCCTCTTCTTCTCAATTGAAGGTGATGCCTCTATTTCTTCTTCATCCTCTCCAACTTCAAGTTTCTGTGACAACTCCCCAATCATTTTCCTTGTTTTCCTTATGGCCTTAGGTATCACTATACCTTGCTTGATCTTTTCTTTAACTTCTTCATAGGTTCC